>VUQR01024900.1:45400-63193 GCA_015108515.1 Hemichromis elongatus | reverse complement strand
GAATTATCGTATACAATTGCAAACACTGCACCAAAGCAAATCAGCCCTTTCAACCTTCATTAAAATTCTCTATGACTGAGAAGGTCATGATGATATTAAAAGGGGTGATGCTTTGAAAAAGCTGGCCTTGAGAGAAATCTTTATGATTATAAACACCCACAACACCATGGCAATAAATAAAATCGATAATTACTTAAATATTAAATACCTTTTGATTAATGTGGCAGTTGATAATTTGGGTGTTTGTCTTGAAGTAAACAGGAACCTGATAATGGCTTTGTGGTCATATAGTAGGTTTTATGCCATGTATGATGGATGATATACTAACTCTGTCCTTGTGTATATAATTTAATTCATTTTGTGTATCTCACACGCTTTAATGAAGTCTTTGTGTTGAAATATCTACATATACTTCCACTGAAATGTGACCCAACAGGCAAGTCAAACACACTCTGTTTTCATGTTTTTTGTTCATCAAAGAAATAGCAGGTATAATACATGCCTCACAACAAAACCAATTACTCCTCTTCCTCTCATCTGCCATTGCCTCATCAATGGCACCAACATAGACTAGGAGAAGTGTGGTTTTATGTTTTGAGAGGCAATAGAGTGCGATATAGTGCCTCATGTGCTGCACAAGGAGACTAGATTTGAAATGGCCTTTTGGGAAAAGGTGCATTTACTACGGCAGATATTTTTGTGCAGACAGTGGCCAGTTTAATTTAAGATGAAATTGAACAAAAAGCTCAGATGAGATCCCTTTTTTCCACCACCAACTGAGTAGCTCCAGGCTAGAAATCAAAATATGACAGATAATAGTCATGACCATCTGCTTTCGAGGTTGGGGAAAAGACTTGCTCATGTTTAATGTTCCTAATTGGTCTAGCAGGGGCTGTTACAGAAAGAAAAGAAGAAAAAAAAAAGAAGCACTAAATCATAATATATTCAAATTTCAGTATGTGTATGTTATCTGGTGAGGACAGCTTGGGAATGGAAATAAATGTTCTTCCTTCATGTTGCCCCTTCAAGGGACTGGTTTGGGCATGTGGAGAGTAGTGAGAAAGGGAGCATACTTGGCAAATCAGTCACTTACCCATCACTTTAACGAAGTAGGCATCGGCTTCGAAATTGTTCTTCAAAGCATGAATTCTGAAGTCCTGTTTGCCCTCTGCCTTGCTCTGAACCAGCATGTCTAAAATACCCTGCAAATGAAGACAGACACATAGATAAGGGACAATGAGAGCGTGGTATGGTGCATCTACTGATGTACATTTTTATCCCTCTGACATACTGGATGTCTCATCCAGAATTATCGCATCATCTCTATTCCGCCGTCTTTCTCCTTTCCTCGCTAAGTCTCTCTTTCTCTCGCTCTCATTTATAAATTCTCTCTCAGCGGCGAGTGAGAGAGCCAAGCACTGAAAGCGGGAGAGTTGAATTTAATAGACAGGCCACATTAGCAGTAGTAATTAATTCCGATAAGACAAGAACATACAGTAGATCGCAATACAGCTTCTGTACTATATGTAGTCTCTCATTAAGGGACCGGGAGTGAGTGCTGGAATCAAAGTCTTTGACACAGACAAAGAAGGATTTCAACAAAGGTAGTGTGTAAGAGAGTATGTGCGGATGTTTTCCAGCAAGGCCCATTTGCAGTATTAATTAAATTCTTAATATAATAGAGCAACACACTTATAGAGCAAAATCTTACAAATCATTTCCCAACATTTGGAATAATTAAAGTATAGGTCATCTTATTTTATCTACTGTTCCTCTATAGTGGTGTATCGCCACATCTATTGCACCCACTCCCACAATGAATCAAATTCCAGGTAAAAATACACAAAGTGAAGATTAGCACTGTAACAATGAGGGAGACACACACAAATACAGTAGCTCAGATTAAAAAAAAATGAATAAAGCCGACTCACGCACAAGCTACTCCATGTGCTTATAAATATTTTAATAACAACAATGAAGCCCTGAACCAAATACTCATTTTCTCAATCTAAATCGGGAGTTATTGCTTCCGAATATGAAAGAAAACCCATTAATGTAAACAATTCTGTTAATGCCTGTGTCAAAAAAGCTTTACACATGATCCACTTTTCTGCATTAGAGATATCCTAGTTTGCGTGCTCTCTGATATGCATTCCTCTGCTCCATTTGGCAATGATTTCTTTATGTAGGAATTTTCACAAAATGATTTCAGTTTATTGTTACAGCTGATAAAAGCGGAAAGACTGCGAGAAGAGACAAATGACCCACAGCTGCATCCTTAGGGTCAGCTGGTTAGTGTATAGTTGATTCTGGACAGTTGTTAGTGCTGCTTTCATAAGGAGAAAAGGACTTTACTAATAACCTAGTTCAGAAAGGGAAAATTATTTTTGACAGCAGGAAAATCCGACTAGTTAATGCTTTGACTCTGACAATCTAACAGAGAATGGTAGGTCTAACTAATCTAATGTTGACATTTATTTGCATCTAAGAGTTCAGGTAAGCTTAAAAAATGGTACATAGAATGATTAATAAAGCACTACTGGACAGAACTGAAAATCAACACAAAATCAACTACTCACGTCCTCATAGATGTCAAAGAAAGTTGCCCTGACGGCATTTTGAATGGCTCCTAAATCCGACTGGTCCCAGTGGATGTGGAACATTCGTCCAACACTGCGGCAAGTGTCGCTGTTACAGGGCACGTTCTCCAAAAGAAAGGCCTGCTGGCCACTGGCAGACGGAGAGAGAGAAAGGGGGGAAAAAAACCCAAAAACATTGTAAGTGCATGTTAGCATTTACAGTTAGACAGTGACAGAGAACCCTAGTGATGTCATATGTAAGTAACGTTTGTGTCATCAGCTGATCAGTACTTTGCTCATAAGGAGTTTGTTATCTGGCAACAATAAATGCTTCCCTTGTCTCGCTAAGTTTGATTTCTACCAGCTGTGTTTTCCTCCTTTCTCCAGTTCCCTGATACTTCAGTTTATATCTAAGCCCTGTGTTTTCCTTGCCCTGCATCATGTTGTACCATCATACCTCTCACTGTGTGTTCTGTCTGCCTGCCTTAAGATAAGATAAGATGACCTTTATTAGCCCCACAGGTGGGAAATTTGTTGCATGTCTAGTTTATTTGTATTGCACATTTTAGTTTCTGTTCCTTTTTGCCATCCAGCAATAAAAGC
Source organism: Hemichromis elongatus (assembly GCA_015108515.1). Taxonomy (NCBI): domain Eukaryota; kingdom Metazoa; phylum Chordata; class Actinopteri; order Cichliformes; family Cichlidae; genus Hemichromis; species Hemichromis elongatus. The sequence goes on along the minus strand of VUQR01024900.1, from coordinate 60,011 downwards.
TAAGTTTTGACTTGACTTTTGCCTCTGAGAGTCTCCATTCGGGTCCATTCCTGCCTGCTGCACACAGCTCATGACACACATGACATTAAGTAACTGAAAACTAGAAAATAAACCACTGTTCTTAAAATGAGCTTCAAAATTTTGACTTGATGCATTTACAACATATTCATATAATGCGGCTCTAAAAAAGCCACGCCTTCACTGAAATAAAAAAAACATGAGGTGTTTTTTGCTGTCCTGAACCTGTACTTCGTAATTTGTCAATTCCTGCACTTGGAAATGACAAATTAAAATTATACAACATATTAATTTAGGGTTGATTTTCTCTTTTCAAAATAAGATGATGAAAGTTGCCTCAGGCTGGTGCCCTGAGGGAATTTTGTGTTTTGTTTTGTTTTTAACTTTAACAATTTTCTGCATGACTGGATATAGTGCAAACCTTACATTGCACTGTGTCATAGTGTATTTATTGAAGGGTGACAAATTACTGGAAAAAGGATGAGGCCTTGACTAACATAGAAAGCCATTTTGCTGTTTCATCAGCTTGGAGTACATTTTTATTATAGTGTAAAGGTCATCAAGAGCAGTGTACTATAATTTGGTCCCTAATACTTGGGATAAGAAAGTTTTGTTGTCGTTTTTCTTTTTTTTCAAATTATGCCTGTGTAAACCACCAGATGTGATCAAAATTACTTTATAGGGTTTAATGAAAGTATAACATTAACTGTTTAGGAAATAGCAGCCAGATAGTATACATTACCAGGTAATGTATACTATCTTGTATTTGGCCTCCCTTTACAAATGCAAACAATTAAGTATACTTGAGCTGAGGTAAAACCCACCGACTTTCTTCTATTTTCCCTCCATCTCTGTACTTGGACTTTTTCTGCGCAGTCTTTGTCACATCTTAATTCACTGGAGAGACTAAATTCAATCTTTATTACTGGAAATAGCTTTCTGTACCCGTTCTTAGATCTCAGTGGGATTTCTGAGCTTTTAAAAAAAAAGCTGCTGAGGTAAAAATAGAATAATTGTGAAAGTCCTCAGTCAACCAGGATCGTAAACACCCATCCCCCACCATCTCTACCCTGCTCAATAACCACTACCCACAAAGCTATACTAGTACAAGCCTCTGGGGACTGGAAGACAGACCACAAGCGGTGACATCTTTCATCACGGATATTTTAGATCCTTTTCAGCAGCAGGAAAAGATTCCACCCTCATGCTTGAAGAAAAGGGTGAACAGAAAAGAGAAAATACTGTCATATAGTGTGTTGCTTGATAAAACCTCGATTGATGGAGAAGTGTCAATAAGATCATCTTATCCTTCTTGAAATTGTGTGTGATTTTGCTTAGCATGCATTCTTGTAGAAAATATAAAAAGGGGGTGCATCATATGGAGTCAGGTGGAGACAAGCAAAGTATGTTCTGTTTGTACACGCCCCTAACAAACAATGCAACAACACCAGTTACTATTGGTCACCCACAAAGGGAGGAAGACGCAGCAACAAAAGAATCATTATAAAGTTAATGTAGTGATTATAAAGTGTATGCACTATTTAAAGTATCAGCTCTGTGTGGTTATTACATTATGGCACCATAGTGCATTATAGTTGCTACACGTATCTGATAAATGGTGATGTTACACAACAGGAAGCTTCAGCAAGTAGAAAGCTAGTGGTCAAATCGGTACTTGAAATGTGCTTGTGAGCCTCTCCAATGCTGTTAGCTGTGTGGCAGGACAAAAAGGAGCTTGTGGAACCAGGAGTAAGAGAAAGATGATGAACAACTTTGGTAATATTGTATTTTAATCACCGTAGTCCTTTTTATAAAGCATCTAATGGAAATTTTGATTGTTGCTTTTCACAAAGAACACAAACACCTGTAATCTGCAGCAAACATAGTTCAGAGTTTTGCTAAACTGGATCGTCTGACATAAGACCTCATGCTTCTGTGCATCAATCCCATATGCTAGAATGCTGCATTTTCAAGAAGAAAATTGTATTCAAATTTTGAAGCACAGAACGAAAGAGAAAAGTTCAATAAAAGTTCAAAAACAATGGATTTTTGGACTTGCTTGAAATGCATAGAAAGTGTTTATCTGTATTTTAATAAATACAGTATAACTGCAAAGACAAGTCTGTTATGCAGGGCAGTAGCATGACGTACATGAACTCCTGTGATCAAAACTGACTTAACTGCAAATACAAGTATTATTCATTGCTCAAGTTCATTTTTAACCATGTTTATTCATTTTTTAAGAAAAATAATAAAAAATAATAAAAAGACTACTAATACATTTAGATAATACAGCACACTTGCATGATAGTCGGGCTTATATAGTGAAATACAACACAATACAACAAAGTAACAGAGTTGTGTAAAAAGAAAAATTTCAGAGGAATCTATGCAGTCCTGTGACACGCTTACTGTCAGCAGCCAGGTGCTAATCAAATGCACTTGCTAACTGATCATCACCAAGTGTGACCAGTGCTGGTCTGGAACATTGAGGTGTGTGTTACCATAGTACAAAGGAGGCAAGACATCAATAATCCCAGAGAAGCAATTATTGCTGCACATGGAAAGAGCTATAAGGCCATTTCCAAATGTGAAGTCCATCATTTTACAGTAAGAATGATTATTCATGAGTGGAAAACATTCAACATGCTAGTGTCAGCTGTCAATGTTCCCATGACCTCAAAGAAACTGCTAGAAATCCAGCAGCTTATGTCCATGACAGAACAGTTAGACAATATCTAAGTCTCTTCTTTGTAAGTTTTGCCAGGAGAAAGTCTTATGGCAGCACAACTTCGCTTTGCAAAGTTGCATCTGACTTCTAAAAGCTTTAAGTAAAGATGTTTGGTAATAATGCACATCACTATGTTTGGTTAAAAAAAAAAAAAGACGAACAACCAAAAAAAATACAGCATATCAACACAAACAGTTCATAGTAACTTCTAAACACAGAGGTGGAGGCTTGTTTTGCAGGAACAGAGCTTGGACACCTTAATTGTCATGTAAAATTTTGACATATATTTGGATGGAATCAACACATGTAATACCTATGCAATATTCTGGTTAACTGAAAGTAATAAATGTGCATTTAGTTGTTAATTCCTAGATTCAATAAGGACAAGCATCTATATATAAAGCACTTCAAAGAGCAGGGAAGAGCAGGAATTTAATTAATTCCTATAGCAGGGCGTAACGCTTCAGGCTCAGTGTCAGCTGAGATGGTGTGCTGCTGTTTCAGAATAGATATATCTTTGTGTGGGGTGAGTGGAGGTGAAGGGTGGGGCTGCGGGATTAACTGACTTTGGCTGTAATTACAGCTGGAGGTTTGCTTAAAGGTCATTCTGTGTAATCCATGAATACTGACTTTAAACTAGTCCTCCTCTCCTCATTAGGCTTAACGGAAAAAAACACTGTATCCAGAATATGACTGGCTCTCATTTGGACCTGCAACTGCAGCACCTACTGGAAAAAAAACACAGTGTAAATGGTAAACACTGATTGGTTCACCAGCAAATAATTATGCCAGATAAATTTGTTGACATTCAGGGACAGTATCTCTCTCCTTCTCTATTTGTGTGTGTGTGTGTAAAAGAAAGCAACGATTTCAAAGTTTCAGGCTGAACTTTAGAAGGTATATGATTGTTATTCGCCAGTATGTGTGTGTCCTTTCTGAGATTTTCGTACTTCAAAAGAACCTCTTTTCCAGCACTGCAGGGGTGGTTATGGTGGGGATGAACTCAAGGTCGTAATGTGGCTCAGACTCAGACTGGCACACAGGTACATGTGCTCTCAATATATATACACACACACACAAACAATACTTTGTTCTCTGGATTGGTTTTATGTTTACAGCAGCAGGTTGAGTAGCAAACCTGATATCATGTCTATCATGACTGTCTTTTTGTGTAATATAATACTATGATTTGATATATCTGTTGGGTTTTTTTTTTTTGTTAGCAAACATCCACTTCATGTCCTCTCTGTCTTTCCTATCCACATGTCTATTGAAACAATGTTAAGTGCCGTTACATGCCTTTCTTAAATTATGTGTTAACCATACCAAGTGTAAGTCGGATACACGACGACACAAAATATGTTATATGGCAGCCAACATCATGCCAATGTAATACATGATTTCATTTAAACAATGTAAATGTTTTGGTGCATTCCATTTGAAGTTGGAAGTCAGCTGTAAGGCCTTGTGAAGTTGGACCTCCAACTTGAATGGTTGAGCACCCTCACCGACTCCAACTTCACCTTCAAAGATGGCAGCAGTGCACATTAGTGACTGGTTGTGACAGGCTAAATAACCAATACAGGGAACAGGCTCTATCCATTTGCAAAAAGCAAGCACAGTGTTGTAATGTATCTATACTTTGTGACTGGCGGTGTTAAAAGTACTGCCACAATTCTTCTATGCTGGATTTATTCAGCTAAAAAAATCTAAAAAGGATTTGCAGATTTGTGGGGGAGTCTTGTGTATCTGTAATCTGTATCTAACATATTGTCAAAGTGCAGGGAGCTGAATTTGTCTCCTCCACTAAAAGGATTCTTCTGTTAGAGCCCAGCTCATGAGATCACAGGAAAAATGGTGTGTGCTGGCCATGGTTCTGAAATTACACCAGTTTAATTTTATATTTTATTGTGGATTTGAATGCAATGAAACTTTATTAAAGACAGACTGTTTTAAACTTAACGTATTGATCATAACAAAAAAAATTAGCACATTCAAACCGTCAATCCTATTCAAAAAGTCAAAATTAAAAAATGGAACTGATGGATGGATACACACAAATATAAATGTACAATCATGCTAACAGCTCTGTGAAGTTGAGTTACCATCACTGTTTTAAGCTTAAAAAATAAATCATCTTAAAAATACATGTATATGGTTTTGCTGAATTGAGGGTTACTCAATACCCGGAGAGCAATGTGCATCTTCTTATTCCATGTCATCAAATTCAGTTATTATTATTATTATTATTTTAGTTTTTCTTTTACCTGGAAGTGAATACAAATCACACCCCTCCTGTAAGTTAACTATTGAGTCATCATGCGTTTTAATTTATAATAATGTAATACTGATCACAGCTTCTTCATCCTATTTTGGTAATAAAAGCTTAAATTAAAAAGGTTAATAAAACCATGAAATTAAATGCATGGCAAGACCTATTTTGTAAATACCCTATGTGCATATTGTAAGGTCTTTACCTTACAAAAGAAAGCGCTTTGAGGAAACTGTTGCTGTGATTTGGCGCTTTAGAAATAAAACCAAATTTAAAAAAAATTGAACTGAATTGAATATTCAGCCTGTACCGACACTAATATATATGTGTATCTGAGGTAGTGTGCTAGAGGGATTCCATTATTGTATGAACCCAGTGTCAGCTCTGTTTTCTTGTGTGTGTATAAGTGCTTGTGGGGAGTCTTACACTATTTCTAGCGCTATCCACCTTCTCTCTAATTGGCCTCCAGAGGGGTGGTGAGTTGGCAGGAGGCTGACCAACTGATCACACCAATGACCCTTCTCTCCCTCAACCTCAAAAGCTCAGAGGCACCACTGTTACCTATCCACCTTTGTCCCTTTCCTCTGTCCATCCACTCATTCTTCCATCTACTCAATTCCCTAAAGCTGAATGACTAAGCTAACCTGGCCAACTTCTTCTTCACATCTTTTTTTCCCTTTTCTGTTCATTTCATTTCATCTTATCGGTCCCTCTGCTTCTCCCTCCACCTCAGTCCACCCAATCATACGCTTTTGTTCCACATTTCTGCCTCTTTGCTCTAAACCATCATAACTCCAAGGACTAACACATGGCTACAAGACATTTTAACAGTGTGTGTGGGTGCATTTCAAATTTCTCTTTTAGTTTTGATAATAGCAACATTACAGTGCCAAGGAAAGTCTCCCTTCTTCTTTCTTTGGTGAAAGGACCTACAGTCCCTTTATTAAGAAGGAAACAAACTTTGGCTGGAAAATTTAATTTCCATAATTTAGGTTGATATCCATAGAATACATAGAAATCTACTCTCCAATGTGTTTTCAGAATGGGATATGATTGTACCGTACAATTGTGTTGTATGCAGACGATCTCGCCTAGTATATTGTAGACTATATCACAGTGTAACTATACGTATTCTCTCTTTCATAGTCTATAAACCCTAAAACGTTTGTGTTGCTCAATATTAGAAAAAGAAACTAACAAAAGCATTTGTGTGAAGAAACCTTACCAATCAACCTCCTTTCACACCATCTCACTCACTCGCTAATCAAAGTAATCCAATCATATAAAAAGGTTGTTTATAGCACTTTTTAACCATATTAGAATACATGATTTCAGCAGCTGGTCTCTCATATAACTTGTCTTACATTCATCCTCCAAATTAACACCTTCCCCAGCATGTTTTAGTGCCTAATCCAGAGCATGTTTTGTATTTTTGAGTAGAGCTAAATAAACTGCAGGTGAACACACACAAGTCTACTAGGCAAAAATATAGACAATTTCTATTGATGGATTTCAGATGACTAGGAACCACAGAGTGAAGACAAATTAGTATACTGCCACACTGTAAAACCTTCATTAAAACTATACTTAGATTAGCATCTTTTAATCTCTAAATATTATTGAATTACTTATGATCTTGTCTACCTATTTGCAATTAATTTTATTTATTTATTTTTTAAAATCCTCTGTTTATGATTATGCTTTTTGCTTTTGTGTGTCTGATTTCTATATAGTAAATATATATATAATAAAGTAACAAAGAAATCTTTCCCAGACAATTTTTAATGAGGGCTACTAGTAGTCGTACTTGTAAAGTTCTCTGTAGCCTTTGAAAACACTTATATAATACTTTTAAACCCACTCTGGTGGAGTGTTCTACAGTTGAAGGAAATAACCCCGTTGATGCAATCACTGTGGGAATGTCCAGTTGCAATGACTCAGATGTAGCAATTCTCCAATTTATTGACCAGCTGACAATAAGAGAGACTGAAAAACTGACAGCAACAGGAAAAAAAAGAAAAGAAAGAAAGACATGGACGAAAGTTGAGCGAAAGGAACGAGTGGGCAGGTCTACGTAGACGAAGTGACAGTGAGACAGCGATATGTTGTCATGGCCCTCAGGGGCTGTGATTTCTCATTCTGCTAGCCACTGTGGTGATGAACACAAGCAGTGACTCACAACGACACAATCAAAGTCAAAGTACATCCTTTGGTAGTGTCACTCCTCTACACGGTCCGCCTGCTGTCACTCACTCTTTCATCCTCACTGTCTGTCTCTGGCTGCATCTTTGTCCTCACAGTGTTACTTTACAAAGTCAGCCTTACTTGACTTTTTCTTCACAAGCTTATCAAACAACAACCACCAAATTGACTTGTTCAGCAATATGTCAAGACTTTCATTACTACAAAAAAATAAATAAAATCACAATCTGCAAAGCAAAATTTACATATCTATTTCCGGGTTGCGGGGGGGCTGGAGCTTACCCCAGCTTTCATAGATGGAGGTTTGGAGGTACTGAGTTATTAGACTCCTGGTTTGTTGTGCGTTTCACAAATCAGTTCCAAACTGATAACCTGCATTTTTTATTGCTATGACTGTGTGCCAAGGCCAAGTACAGCCAAATACAAATTGGACTACAAGTGATCTTCACAGTCAAATACTACATAAACAATAGGTAGAAAATAGTAAAAAAAAAAAAAAAATCATACAGCAATAGGTTTTGCTCAAGAATTTCTAATCAAATACTGGATTTTGAGGACAGTAAATGTGAAAAATTATAACCTCGGAATAACTTCACTTGTTCTGTGTTACTTTAACTGACAGAAAACAGCAATAGCACCATTGTGCGGTGACAATATGCAGTAAGAAACACTGAAATTTATCACAATGACAATTTTTGACACAATGACAAACACCCTCAGTCATTACATTACTTGGCAATTTCCAAGAAAGATGCCTAATTTTCTTCATTTAGGGTGTCATTTGAGGTCAAACCAGCTACCTGCCAACAAAGCAGAACTTAGCAATAAAAATATTGTGCGGGACTAACAAGCCAAAAGTCTCATGCTACTACAGTCTCCACTCTGGTATTAACAACAAAAACTGAGAGACAAATACAGCTACCTTGCTTCCAACATACAGAGTAAGATGGATTTTAAATGGCATTGCCTAGCAACAGCCTGCTAAGCTCTTGGCAGCTGCTTAGTCGTGGTGCATACTGATAGACAGAAACACAGAGACTAACACACACACACATATATATGGACAGCAACAGTAAAATCTAATGTGATGGACACAGATGGTAAAATTAGATTATTTACAATGAATTGTAATTCTTAACAGAGATATTAATTTAAAAAATATTGAGAGTCACATTTTCATTTGGCCATGCTTAGCGATGCAACAAAGTACTCATAAAACTGTGCAAACATTGGTTTATAGTGTTGAGTGTGACTCTGACCAGTTTGCAGGTACATGATGATGATCCACAAACCTACAAGCAGAAAGTTTTTCCACATCAAGAAGAAAAAGAAAATAAAAAAAAAAGTTGAAAGCAAGCCAGGATAAACAAATGTCTGAGAGTTTGGCTCATTATAATTAAAGTAACTGAAAGGATGACTTTGTAAAGGGAGAATCTTTCAACCAGCATTGTAAGTTTCTGTGTGAAAAAGTCATTCTGTCATTCCCAGAAACAATTATTTATCTCTGACTCCTTGGATATACATTAGCTTGGCAATAGGAAATGCCACACTGTGCATTAATCTACAGTTATACAGACATAGCAAGCATATGCTAAAAAACAAAAATACGCAGTGAAGTGAAGCATTTCACACTACAGAAAGAGTAAGCACAGAAAGAAGACAGAAGCAATTCCAATAACTTTACAGAGAGACAGGTATGTGTTAGACAGATGTGTGGTTAAAGCTTTTCCACAGAAGCACAAAGAAATAAGCAAGATTGAGAGGCCTTAAAATGAAAGGATGAAAGACTGACACGGCCATCAACAACTCACACAAGAGTAGTCAGAAGTGGTCTTAATGAAACACTTGTACCAAAAGAGCCTTTCCTCTTTCTCCGTGTGAAAAAACTCATGACATAGAAATACACGGAAAAAAGAAGTGGGGTGTGAAAAATGGCAGCAGGTGCTTTGAACTGACAAGTCAAAATCTGAAACATCTGCCCGCACATAAGACAGTTAATATGCTAAGGTGCCTACAAGACAGAGTGTCTGCAGGCAACGCTGAAGCATCAGACTGCTTTCTGGCAAGTTTGGGACTTGATTTCTGACAAAATTTATTGAGGATTTTATCAGAATGAAGAGACTCACAAATGCTCAGAAGTACAGGAAGTCCTTCTGAACATTTGAAAGCTAAAGGTTTATTTTGCACCGTGATGAGGACCCCTAGCATAATGGTAATAAGAATCATCAACAAAAAGTGCTGTGGCCACAAGTTATTGTGATAACATGAATCCAGAGAATAAATGTACCAATATCTCTAAAAGGTTAGGAATAAACTGTGCAAGTGCACCTGGTTTTGGTGGTGTTTTAAAGGCAAAGAGTAATTTATCTTTTTTCTGTTGAAGTTAACTGATAAAGAGAAAGAGACTAAAAAAACTCCACAAAAGACAAATTATTCAACTTAGCAACTGCTACTGTACTTAACATCCTAGCATGTAATTGCAGTTAATTTAAATGGTGTAATCTATAAATGGCTAGCAGGTTTTATTTGGAAACTGTCAGTTAAAAGTCCTTCACTCTGCTTTCAGCTCATCATTTAAAAAGCTCTGAATGTGAAGGCTTCGGGGCTGTGAAGCACCTCTTGCTGACAGCCTGTGAAGCTAAAGTTAGTTCGAGTGTTTTACACTGGCTTTGTATATTTTGTAAGTATCTAGTGTTAATATCAGAAGTGGACAATTCTTTTGAATATAAAGAAAGGAATTTGAATATCATTATATTAGAGATAGAGATTAGAGACAACTATCTTTTTATCTGATTCTTCTCATGTAGAAACAAAATAATTATATTTCATAATTATTGCTGAAGCAACAATGCACTTATAATTTGTTTTTATACTGTATATATAATTTATTAAAAACTATTTCATCTACAATAGAGGCTTTAACAGTGGGAGTGAGACAGTTGAGCAGAATTTTTCTTCTGTTTTAAGACACTTGTTTATTACAGAGTGAGACAGGAATGATAATGCAATAAGATATTTTGTAACTGTAGTTGGGAACAACCTCAAGCAGAGGTTAACTACAATATTCTATTACACTCATTGACCTATAGCCTGAAGAGGTTTACACATACGTGTGTGTGAGTGTGTGTCTTGCAGATTTGCAACATAACCTCAAGGCTCGTCCTTTCTCTGCTTTGCAAAGATTAATATGCCATCTGAACGTGCATCTTCATAAACAATATCAGTTTTACACAGAAGTATCTGCAATCAGCAGTAACCAGTAGTAAGGAGGTGTGTAGAACATTGTGATGTGCTCTCATATAGTGTTTGAGGTACAACAGAAATCACTTAAGTTTAGCTGCTTCTGTCTGTGACCTCATTTCATATGCCAGAAATAGCTCCCTCTCACCTCACACTGCTACATCGCATGGGTACATGGGACATGTGTACACACACACACAGCTATGTAATGCAGCCCAGCGGAAGGTGGAGTGTGACATTTAAACATTCCTCCTGCAACAGGGGGCTCTTATAAAACCGAGGAGGAACATTTTAACATCAAACACTCAAGGCCAGCAGGACGCCCTCTCTCCCTGAGGGTTGCAAATGAATGGAGATCGTATGTGCGTCTTCCTGTGAATGCGATGCCGACCTGAGTACAGAAAGGCAGTGGGGGTACTGGTTGATCTGCTCACTATTGTGCTATCTATAAAAGTAGCGTGGTCTAACAAAAAGCAGCACTATGTGATGCAAGGAATCAACATTTTAGCTACAATCGTCACAGCAGAAGGCTGTAAAAATGAGCAGGAAGTCTGCTCTTCATTGGCATCATTATATTACTTGCTAAATTTAAGCACGGGGCATGAAAGTTACGCTAATTTTGTGCTGATATAGTAAGGGATCTTTCTGCTTTTTTTTGTCTAATGATAAGTTTCAGTAGCTTCATGCAGAGCTTCATCAATAAAGACCTAAGAACCTCTGTACACAACCAAAAAATGAATCTATTCCATATTTTTCCAGAGCAAAGTAGAGAGCAAGATGCTTCGAAGTAAAATTAGTGAACTGAGGCAAATGGTTTAACAAAAGAAATGAAACGCTAGAAACTGCTGTCCAGTTTGGGGTTCAAGATGCTTAGAGGATGATTAGAGGGAAGAAAAAAAAAATAAGAAAAAAAAATAAAGAAAAAAAGAAAAGTCCCCCCCCCCAGTAAATTATGACCAACTGGATGGAAGCATATAATTTGTGTGAGAGTGAAAATATTTTCAAGTTATACCCTACTATCAAACAGTGAAAAGGCAATTAGGAAAGAAAGCAACAAAGAAATGTTATTTCAAACTTTTCATTTGAATTCTATAGTTTAGCTTTACAGCAGAAGGGACTTTCACAAGCTGCCACTGATATATTCTGATGACTGCTTTCCCTAAGCAACATCTGTACAGGCTGACAACTGACTGCAATCACTGAGGTGGAGTTATTACTCATGTAGGAAGCTCTCATTCCTCCCTTTCTTTCTTTATACAGCATCTTCCGCAGACTTCACAATCTTTTTCATCGAGTTGGCAAAACAAATAAACATTTTTCTCCATCTCTGTCTCTCCCTGGCACACAAACATTGGACATACACATTCGTTCTCATGCTCAATCCCTGAGAGGGCCCTAAAGCCTTAACAAGGAAGATTTAATTAGTTTTCAAAGTAAATGGGTGAGCAAAGAAAGGGCTATTATCTTTATGCTTAACTGCAGCAGTTGTGTGTTCCCATGGAGAGAGCATCTCTGGTGGCATTCAGTAAAACACTATGGCTTTGATGTACAAAATGAGGAAAAGAGAAAAAAGCCCAAAGGAACGTGTAAAAGCTGATTGCTCTCCTGTGTCTGTGTATGGGAGAGCGGGCATATGGTCATTAATTTGCTTTGACTTATCAAACGCATAAAATACCTGCTTAAAAAATAGGAATTTATCACAGTAATTAGTACATTACAGACCTACGTTCAGGGTATAAGTTCTTACACTAACTTGCCATATTTAACACCTTCCACAATTTCACCTGGAAGAAGGTACCAGGAAACATGAGTGCACTGCTAGGGACACTGGTTTCTGAAAGATGGCATCCTAACCTGTGTTTTTGAGAAGTCCCCCCCCCCCAAAAAAAACATAACTGTGGACCCATCTATGGGTAGCACAAAGAAGACAGTGTGGTTTGTTATCCTTTAGTCTTTCATTCATGAGACAAGAGAAAAAAGAAATTCGTCTTTTTTTTTTTTGTCAGGATGATGTGAGGAATCCAAGAGGCATATAACCCCACCACAAGATGTTGTTAGAGTCATTGTGTTCCTTGTTAGTCTATATTTTTCTTGCTTTCACGAATACATGGAAAATCATTGTCAGGACCGCAAACACTCCATTCACTGGTAGAAAATTACCTGCAATTAAACTGCAAAAGTTCCCTTGCACAGTAGTGCTTCTTAACCTTTTAACATTCAACTTGCTGACAGCGCTACTCTGCTCTCTGTCCTCTTCCCTCTGCAGCCTATGTGAGAAACAGTTGTAAGTACAACAACTCCAAACTATCATTTTATACACAACTAATTATACCAAACAGTTATGTACAATTAATGCTTCTTTGAGTTTGTCCAGAATGAGTCCATAATAATGACAATATTAATAGATGCGAAAAAGTGAACGGTGTCCCTGGGTGGACCAAGTTGAGTTGCTTGCACAAAATCTGCCCGCGACATGAAATGATGTTACGAGAGCCATCACCATTGGCAGCACCATTTAACTTTCTCTATTGGTTCACTAATGTAGAGATGTATGTGCAAGAGCACCTCAGAACATCTACGTGGTTTGGAGAGAAAACCAAGAACCACATTTTAAAGGTCCCCTGTTGTAGAAAACTACCCTTTTGTCCTGTTATAAGAACTTCAACTTCTGAATTTGCACTGCATGTTCTTCTACAGAAGCACTGACTTCACCTCAGTAAAGTTTTATGTCTATAGTACAGTACAGACCAGCTCTTTACTCTCTTGAAAATACTTCAGGATGGGAATTTGCCCAACCAGTTTACATGCGTTTTGTGGAGAATACCTTTGACTATGTCCCTCGGAGTGGGAGGTGCTTCGGGAGTATAGGGTGTCTGGCCCGTTGCTACAGGTTAATCCTATCCTTATACAACTATTGCAAGAACTAGGTATAGCCGGGTATAATTTGGACTGGTTCCCGGTGTGTGTTGGACTCAGTCGGGGCTGCCCTTCGTCACTAATTCTGTTCATAAGTTTTATAGACAGAATTTCTTGGCATAGGAAGGTGACGGAAGGTTTCCATTTGGGCAGTCTCTGAATCTCGTCTCTGCCTTACACAGATGATGTGGTTCTGATGCCTTCATCAGTTGGTGGCTTCCAGCTCGCACTGGAGCAGTTTGCAGCCAAGTGTGAAGCCGTGCAAATGAGAATCAATACCTCCTGTCTGACTTCTCTCTAAGAGATAGGGTGAAAGGAGCCAGTTGAGGTGTTTCGGGCATCTGACAAGGATGCCTCCTGAGCGAGGTGTACCAGGCATGTCCCACTGGGAGGAGGCCCCGAGGCAGACCCAGGACATGCTGGAGAGATTGGGAATGCTTTGGTGTTTCCTCAGACAAGCTGGAGGTGGCGGCTGGGGAGAGGGAGGTCTTGGGTTCTCTGCTTAGGCTGCTGCCCTCGTGACCAGACCCCAGATTAAAAGAAAAAAAACCGAATGGATTAATTTTGAATTTTTTTAAGAACTGTGGTTTGATGCTAGGACCACTGCCCCACAGCACAAGGGACCTGATTTTAAACCCAGACGGGGCTCCTATGTGGGAAATTTCGCCTTGGAGCTACTGACACTGAATGACATTCTAGGTTATGCTTTTAGCAGCCCGGGGCACACGCTCAACAGAGACTGCATGAAAACTTAGTGCACTGTTTAACGTATCAGCTTTGGCCTAGAGTTTCTCTCATATAGGTTGTATTCTGGTTCCAGCTCTCCTGAGACCCTGAACTAGATAAGCTGTTAGGATAATAAATAGGTGGAGGACTGTACTTGAACACTCTCACTGTGAACCTCCTGATACCTTCACATTTCGAACCATCGGTCCAGACTGATTTATTTGCGAAGTACAGGGAGAAATTCCCAACAAATTCAATTTTCGCAATCAAAAGTGGTCTTATGGACTTCATAGAATTCACTTATGGACAAACCAAAAACTAATTTATTAATGTGGCCACCTTTACTAAAAGCAGTGACAGTGTGTCTGTGTGCAAAAGATAGCATTTAGCTCAAAAAGCCTTCTGCTGGTTTTCAATGTCTGATAAGTTTTTTGTTTTTTTCCGACAGCTGGTCAGAGCTAAAAGATCAGAAGGAGACAGTTAGTGCTGCTAACTGCTGCCCACGC
>VUQR01024900.1:29968-41498 GCA_015108515.1 Hemichromis elongatus | reverse complement strand
AATAGCTGCATCAATAATTAAGCATTGATAAGATATGAAACACATAAAGAAATATAAACAACTTGTTTTTTAAAGCTTGAGTAGTAAGAGAAGATGGCCTCATGCTTACTAAATGACCTTCCAACTCTCTATTTATTCCTTCTGCTGCCTCCATCTGCTCATTGTTCCATTCATTTCACCCGATTACTCTCATCTCACACCCTCTCTTCTTCCGTCCTCCTATTTTGAACACTTAAATCAACATTCATTTTCCTGCGAGGAGGAGCGACGGGGACTGGCAGGACTTTCATCTGAAAAGCTGCTATAAATACCCAGTTGAAGGAGAAGAGATGGAGAGATGAGAGAGATGAGAGAGAAAAGAGATGGGCGGAGGGGGAGTTGGACTTGAAATAGACTAGTTGTGGGCATTACAAATATTTGGTTAGATGAGAGCATTTGAGTAGAAAGAATTCACAGAGACAGCAACGCCCGCTGCAGGTTGGACTTCAGAGTGCTGCGGGATCCAAAGCAGACGAGGAGGCTGGTGGTATCTCATAAAGTATGTGAACAAAAACAGCTACATCTGATCTGTCAAGGGTATCCTCTGAAACCTCGTACCTTTTACTCAAAAGAAGCAATTCGGACCAGACTTGTGGGAGAATGGTTGCGTATAGGCCTGTTGCCTATGCATCATATAGAGTACTGCAAATATTGCCCATGGCCCAGTAGAAATTACAAAGTTCAGGCTTCAGACGAGAGTGAAACGGAAAAAGGAAGCGAGAACTAGAGACACCACTGGTTTTTGTGATTAGAACGTTTGAGAAATAAGTCATTTGTAGATGAGGGAGAATGCAAAGAGTTAAGCCCACCAGGACTTACTGATTATTATATAGAAAAACAGGGTTCAAATGTGTCTTTTGAAGCTCTTACCCAACATGTTACTACTTCTGACGAACACAGCAATCAGTATGCATAGATAATCGCAGCCTTGACCTCTTCAGCTATCTTATCATCATCTCTGAGGCTAGATAATCCACAACAAACCTGTCCTTCAATAAACACATACTCCTTATTCCCGGTGGTTGTGGTGCTTGCATTTGAGCGCATGCGGTAATGATTTTTAAAGACTAGGCTTATCAGTCATGACGTCCATAAGCTGAAGAACACACTCACCTTAGTCGCCTTCCTCTCAGCCTATGCTCAGTAACACTTCTTCATTAAATTATGATGTCATAGATTCTTTCAATATAAATAGATTTGGTTATTGCTACAGTCACACAAAGGGAAAAAAATGATTTTTAGAGTGCAAAGTGACATAAGTGCCTGCTTTTTATATATGAATATAACTAGAATACAACCAATTGCAGGGCCCGAGATTGAGGGTTACGACACAGTCAACCTCTGGATGATCAGTTTGCCACATGTGAATTCATTAAACATGTTACTAATGACCGTGCTTGAGGAAGAGAGTTTTTCTGGAAGTGAACAGGATTGCAGGTCTATTTCTGAATACGCTGTATACTGCAAATATATAATTTTCTGCCTTTAAGCATCAGGATTGCCCAAATTAACTGCCTTTGTGAAAATGTAAATTAATAATTATACTTTAAAGAAATAAATATTGCTATATTATCCCTCCCGTCCATTGTGGGTGACTGCTGTTTTTGTTTAAAAAAAAAAAGTAAAAATGTCATAATGGATAGTGCTGTACTGTCAGGCATTTTCCCCCCGTCATGAGAATGTGTCATTGCAAGTACACTAATTTCACAGTAAATTAATGAGTAAATCCATCCTCCGTGTGGTGTCTTTAAGAAAAGAAAAATACATTTATAGTTTTGAAAGCTAAACAAATTTGCATAAGCCATTTAAGTATGCATCTTCAGTTATTAGGTTCCAATCAATTCAAATTTATGGTGGTGCTAGAATACTATAGTTAGTATAATCTCATCAAATGTAGGATGCTACACAACAAATTCAAATGTGGGTAATAAATGAAGCGAATGCTCATAAGACCTCAGAGGTTTCCATGAAATCTGTGAGTCTCATGATATTAATGTCAAGACACCAGAGTAATCACTATGTAAACAAGGTTTGTACATAGCTGCGCTACATGCTCTAGGCTCCCCCTGGACCTCTGCATACTGACAGTTTATTCCTCTGTACTGATGGCTCATGAAGTGAACGATGGGAGTCAAACATTAGCTGGATTGGAGTTCAGGGACCTACTTGACAAATTTCCAAGGACCCTCTGCCAAGAGAGGATTAGCTTCATTCTAACATTAAATTATATTTTTATGACACGATCTTATACAAGGATCTTGGAGGGACTTGAAAATGATATCTACATATCTTATCCTCACACAAGTAGGTTTATTACAGACATGCAAACATATGAGGAGTTATTAAATGGAGCTCAGGTGTGCTTTGTTCCTACCTTCCACTTTTGTTTTGGAGGACTACCAGGGCATCAGGGAACCCATCCAGGTTGTAGTCCCCAAGGTGAAGGGCTGGGGGTTGACTCAAGTTATCTGGCACAAAGCCCCAGACTGTTTCTTTCCGCTTGAAATCTGAGAGAACCGGTATCCACTGCAAAAACAAGTCCCCCAACAGTTAGTCATCAATCACAGGCATACCAGTGATATGGTACTGGAAACTTCAACAGCAGCAATAAAGAACAGCAGGAATATTAAAGATAAAAGTAAACAAATGAGCCTGGTAGAGAAAAGAAAGTTGGTGCATATTTATCTTTCTCAAAGGAAAACAGGAGATTATAACTCTTCAACAGTGGATGCTTAGAAATCTGATTACATACTTAATAAATACAGTAATAAAATCATCAATATTCAAAGCTAAATTTGAATGAAAGAAACACATCTTACATTTTCGTTTAATGACAAGTTGATTTGGTTAAATTACCTGTCTGGAGTGGTCATTATGCGTCGTTAAGGTCGTTATACGAGTTTAACCTCATTTCTTGTCAAATAATAAAAATGTTGAAACTAATTTGGTTCTCTCAAAGTACAAAAAAGTTGAGTTGTTTAGACAGGCAGACATGTAGGTGAGAGCAAATTTAAGGCCGAGATTAAAAAATATATATTATAAAGCAAGGTGGAATCTTTTATCTGCATTTCAGGTATTATTTCTATTTTAACTGCATCACAAGTTACAGTTCCCTTTGCCCATACAGTGTATACACCTACACATTCATACAGTACGTATGCCAATGTAATGGAATATTGACAGCAGTAACAAGCTTAAAAAAGAAAGACAGAAAGAAGCAATTTCAAGCTAATGACAAATGATCGCCTATTTTCAAATGCTTTTATCTCATCCAAATCAGCGAACAAAGAGCAATGGTTCAGCCAACTGACATTAATAACGATTTTTCTCCCCCCCTCATTTGCCGGATCTTGAATAAAAACTAAGGCTGCAAAAATACTTGACCGACACTTTAAGTATTTATTAGAGATATGAAAAGGAATTTCCATTCCATCCTTAGCCTAACTGGCAGCATTGCAACTTTTGCAACTCTGTAATTTTCAGTATATTTTCCCAAATAAAGAAATTAGAATAATGAACAGTGTGACTGAATAAAAAACAAAACACAGAAACCAGCCGACATTTCACTTATACTGCATTGAAAACAAATCTGTCACCTATAGGAGAGTGTTAGAATCCGATGCTGTGCATGCGCTCACAGCTTGCAGTCTCGTTTCGATGCAATTTTCTTTACACGTTAAGAAAATAATGAAAGTAGGCCCCCCCAACGTAGCAGAATCATTTCTGCAGTTTGAAAACTGACTCGCATGGCATGTTTCTCCTATTACTGTTCTTCTTGGTGCCGACAATGGCAAAAATGCTATTGCTCTCCATTTTGCAACGGAAAGATTTTATTGGCCAAATATTCCTGGACGATTAATTTCAGCAAAGTTTTATCCATAATGGCCGTAATGATCTCTCTGCTGTGATTAGTGCCATTACAGTGAGCTGTTAGACTATAGACTCCTGTGAATTACTTACAATTAAAGAGAATGAAGTGTTACACAAAGAAAAGGGGAGAGACTATTATCAGCCCAAATTTTTACTCCTATAAACAGAAGTTGGTGAGTAGCATGTGTCACCAATCAGTACACGTATTTAACATCAGACAGTTTACAGTCAGCATTAAACTTAGATTTGAGATACTTTGAGATGCCTCGTCCTGATCCCTGACAGGTATAATAAGGTACACCCCAAAACCCACAGACCAGCCTTCGATCCATCTGTAGTTCTACAGATATAAAAGGAATGGAAAAAAAAAAAACAAAAAAACTTCTCAAAACTGCACTAAACGGGCAGTTTATATTAATTACATGTGCAGATTCTAGAGAGGCATACGGCGAGATGCTGAAGGCTTAAACTATTCATGAATGTTAAACATTCACCAGGTGCAGGGGAGAGACACCAGAGAGACATTCACCAGACTTGCCACTAATGGCTCCTAATACAACCAGTATGTCTGAAAAAGAAAACCATAGCCTATTTCCAATTAGTTTGAAATCCATCATGCAAATCGTGATCCAAGTTTCCTCCAAAGCAGCTGTGCGCACTACACGATGCAGAGGTAACACGCTATTGCCTATTCGTAGGCGGGGTAGTGGGCTTAGGTCACGTTAATGATGTGACACCTCAGTGGCTAAATGCAAAATGGGCATCGGCATTTTGCTTAGAGGGTCGCGGGTATAAATATCATTTCTTTACTCTTCATTTTCAAAAACAAAAGAGTAGTCGGTGGCCAAGTAAGGCTTCAAAATACTAACAGAAATCCCAGAAAGCATTTAGAAACATGGCTAAAACATAGTTTTAGCAGCAAGCAGCAGAGCTCATTCCCTTTGCTTAATAACTTTTGGTTTGACTTAGCAAATGTAAAGAAACAAACTGCCATATTCATGTCATTAAGTACCACAAAACAGCGTATCAGCATAATCTGAACCAATTGCACTTGGTTAAAATTGGTTGTTTTGCCCCAATAAATGCTTAAATAGAATTTAATTCATTTTGTTTTATTTGCAAGCTAATTCAAGATACTTAAACCCTTTTATCATGCAAAATTCTTCTGAAATCGTTTTATTGTGAAGGTTGTTGCTTTTAATATCACATTCAAGTTCTAATTTAAGTAAACATTACTGTTGTTTTCATGAATCATGCAGATAATATGCTTTAATTCCCTAAGCGTACAAGCAGTAACTTGAACTGACTAAATGTAGGCAGAAGATTGTTGAGGTTGACAGTAATTACACTCTCCTACATTCAGATGGAGCATTAAAAGCGAGAGTGTAAAAAAAAAAGAAAAGAAACTAAGATCTGCGTTTCATCTTTTTCAGACGATAACACCGAACTTGGAGCTTTAATGCAATGGTGCCTGAGTAAGCTATCATTAAATGACTGTTAAGTGATGTTGCGATCCAGCTTAAGAGGCTGACTGCCTGCCATATGGGCGTAAAGCTTGGCCATGATTACTGCCATCCAGAGTGGATGGAAGTGGCAGAGATGGCGGCCGTGCAGCGACTGGCAGAGAGAAGCGAACAGAGAGTAAGACCCACAGAGGCTGCTGCCAGCCCATTTGTGGCCAGTAAACACAATGCTAGACATGGATGGACATAATAGTACACTGTCCCACAAAATCATTCTCATTCGGACACATCCAGAGAGGTGGAACAATTATTCCCCTGTTAACGTAATGCCAGGGGCAAACATGTTAATTTCAGTTACTTACAGTTTTTTACTCAGGAAAGTCACCAATAAGACAGTGGGTGGAAAGAAAAGAAACGGGAAATGGGAGAGAAACAAATGAAAAAGAAAGGAGTGACGATGACAGATGTGCATATACTTCAGTTTGAATATATGTGGACCTTGATCTAAAATGACAGACACTGCTTTAGATCATGATATATTACTGAAACTGGCACTGCTTTATTAATCCAAATAACATTTATTTTCAATCCAAAA
Source organism: Hemichromis elongatus (assembly GCA_015108515.1). Lineage (NCBI taxonomy): Eukaryota > Metazoa > Chordata > Actinopteri > Cichliformes > Cichlidae > Hemichromis > Hemichromis elongatus. The sequence continues at coordinate 35,531 of VUQR01024900.1, read as the reverse complement.
TCTCTCTCCCTCTCTCCTCTGTTGAATTTTTAAAAAGCTCTAAGATGTGGTGGTTTGAATTGTGTACAAGTTTTACTGACTGATTGGGTAACTAGAAATTCAGATGGCGATTTCATCTTCAATCTTTGCCCTGTAGTCTGCCAGGCGAATTCATTCACAGGTGAATTCTTTCCTCTTGAGTCCTTTGGTCCCCTCTGTGCTCAGTTCTGCTATGACATTCTCTCTCAGGACAGAGCAAGGCCTTTGCTGGCCGCCAGCCTTATCAGCACACCGCTGTGCTGCTATAGGCCCTGAAGCAATCATTGTACTGTCTGTTGCTCCTTTCTGAAGCTGATTAGAGGAAGTATGAGGAAAAGCATGGATAATACAAACAGCTTCTACATAACACTGAAGAAAATGCAGACATGTATTGTGCATTGGGTTATAATATAATATAATATCTATCTGCTAAAGACACCTGCAGAGAAGAGAATATGGGAACGAAAATGATAAAAAATGACTAAATTAAGTCAAAGTCTCTGAAACAAAAGACACGATTTATGATTAAAAATGTGCTTTTACACATGCAAGAATTTGAACATGAGATAAAGAGATGCTTAATGACACAGGGGTCCAAAATTAAGCCTATCATATTAGTAATTTATTTAACTTAGTGAAATCAAACACAAGAGATGCATTATCATTATGGTCTCTTATTACATCATTTCCTGAATAGAAAGCTAATTTGTGTCTCTCAAACATTAGCTAATGACACAGATATGTGATGATCACATTGTGTGAACATATGGCAGAACAAAAGCAGATGATAAAAAGGCTTAATTGCGGTAAACTGGCAAAAGAAATCATAACGCAAAAGTGGAAGTCATAAGTTGACTATTTTCCAAGCAAAAAAAAGCAATTTTTGGTGTTTGGACACGGCACAAAGAGGCTGCATTTTCACCCTGTTTTGTTTTTATTGCCCAGCAGTACTGTGTAGGGAATCATGCGGGGCTCAGTGAGGATATTAAAGGTTTCTGGTCTACTTAAATAATTTTTATTTCAAAGGCTGGATGAATAGCCAACCTGACAGAGCAGTTTTTTAAATAAATCATGAAGCAGTTACTCCTTCCTTGTGGCAGCAGACGTTTTGACATTTAATCACTAAATATAGCAGAGTATTTTAATAATGTCAAGTGTGTGTCTTTATAGATTAATCAGTGACTCTGCAGTGTCCAGTTAAACAGAGAGATACTAAGTCTAAATAACTTGAGTTCGGGTTAAAAAGTCGACATATTAACATTAAATTTAGTGTTTTAGTGTGTGTGTGACTGCATGCAAATGTGTGAAAGCACAAATCCAAATGACCAAGTTAATGGAGATAGAGACGATGATGGGATTTGTGTGTGAGACGTAATCTGATACCTTTAATGGTAGTGGAGGGAAGGACCCCGCATACAAATGGCTTTTTATGAAACAGTGAGGAAAACACCATGTTAAGACACCTTATTATGGTGTTGTGCATGCACACGCATGCACATTCACATGCAAAATGTGCATGTCTGCAGAAAAGAATAAGAAGCAGGAAGGGCACAAACACAGCCCCAGACGTAAATTCACTCTCCTGGCTTTGCTGATGACTAAAGTGAAAAAGCCGCGGCACGCTTGCAGACTCCCATTGATTCAACTTGGCGGAGAGAGCTCCCGCTTCATTAGGCCAAGAAATTAAAATGTGGGCGGCCTGCGGTGGAGGAGGGAGGTGGTGCGGGTTTATGGGGTGATGTGGGGAGGCACAGTAACATTGATAGACAACAAGGCTGTCCAAGGCAATAAAAAAAAGAAACAAAAATCCCAAAACAAAACATATAAAGTGTGTAATAAAGCACTGACTTTTATGCAGCCACTGATATAATGACCATAATACCCAGCACACTGAACTGAGCATTACTGGCATGAAAAGACTGAACGGTATAGAAAAACAGTAAATGTAATCTTGTATTGATGGATTTGATTATGAGTCTACATGTGTATATTTTTTATTATTTATTAGCACAGAATAGTATTCTGGAAAAAAGCAATAATGTCTATTTTTGGACCTTTTAAATAAAAGTTTGGTTTTCCTGGAAACCATAACATCAAAGAAAATACAACAGATGCTATCCTGTAGTCTCAGATTACACATTACAGCTCAGGTGTAGCAGAAAGGGTGAATTTACATCTATTTCTGCAGATGACATCTACATTGCCTCCCTATACAGCACAACACCTTACACTGATACATCCTTTTTCAGTTTTTTTCCCCTTTTTTCCTTGTCCAGAAAAAGGCAGTCAGAGTCAGAGCCAGAAACAGAGTGAGACCATATGTCTTTGTGTCAGCTGAGCAGGGTGGGGACCCTGGTACCTGCTGTCAGTGTCACCTCTTTGACCACTAACTGACCAGCTGACTGGGAAGACTGGAAGGAGGCTGTCTGACTCACACTGGCATCCCTTGCAGTGTCTGGGCAGCAACAGTAGGCAGCTGGCTTGGCTTTTATGGTGGTACTTTGTATGTTTTGGTGTGTTGAAAGGTCATAACAGGGTAAAGCATTGCTGTAATTGTACCAACCATGTTGCTACAATGCTTTGATGGGAAACTTTAGAATCTGACTTTCATCAGGAATGTTCCTTCAACTCATATCTCCCATCTAACCACCATCTAGCATGTAGTACTCTCCAGATTAGATCACAATCAGGTTGCGCATCCACGTAGATACAGTGGAACAAACACGATCCAGAAAGTTGCAAACCTGAAACTAACATATTTTTACAATTAGATAACTTGTTTCAAAGAGAAACAAGTTAAACAAGTTTGAGCAGTGGGATTTCTTTGTGTTTGTATTCACTTTACTATAAACATTGAACAAAACTATTACAAAGACCTATGGTCAGCATACGCCTCACGCTGTCAGTCTTTAATGTGCCAACAACACACTTCCTATCAGCTGAGGTGTGAATTTGACAAGATCTTTGAAGGTGCCCTTTCCAATATGGCATCAAGACAACATACAAGCCTTGCTCCAACCCAGCAGTCTGGCCACAGAGAGTTCAGAGATGTCCACCTGCCACCTTCAATATTCACTTCCTATTTAATGTGTCTCAGATCTCATCATGCACTGCTAATACGTGGCAATGGATGCTTTCGATTTAATACGGAGCGGTCATAATGTTTTGGCTCACAAATGTTGTATGCATTAGCTGACCAAAGTAAAAAGAAAAGCAAAAAGAAATCCCCACAACTAATCAATTCTCGAATGTTTCTTTCACCACAGAGTCAGGGGCCTGTGGCCTTGACAGCTGCTACTTGAGGTCAGACGCTCATTAATGCTGGGTGAAGAGTTTATGTGAATGCTGTTCTCAGTGCCTATGTACCACCAAGGGTCTTTCTTAACAGCGTCGCAATTCTGTGTTTTTGATAGGCGTGGAGTAAAATTAAAGAGTTCTCTTTAGTAATAACCTATTGTGTTACAGAATGTGGTAGGATTAAAAAAAGACGGCCCAAAGCGGTATAGATGCAGTCAGTATGTGTGTATGTAAACACAGGGAATGAAGCAGAGAGACTGTTGGAAGCCCCCTACGGTTTCCTCCAATATGGTAAACTAAATGCCCGGAGCTGCTGCAGAGGTAGAGACAGAGCTGTGACAGAGACTGCAGGAAGGAACAGAAAAACTGCTGTTTGGAGATGAACCATTGACACACACTAGTTTTACTCAGTGGGTTTCATCCCATCTCCTCTTTGCCCTTTTTGTATACATATCACTCATTTTCTCACTCTCCATTTCTCCATCATTATGGCTCCTCCCTCCTCTCATAGAATGGGCTGTTTCTCCTAACGGTGGCAATAACAGGACGACAAAAATCTCTCTTTTATGCTTTCTCTTTTTCTTTCAGTTAGCTTTTCTTTACTTTACCTTTCCCACATCACCACAAAACCCTTTCTTTGATTTCCTTTCTATGTTAATCCGGTCCTTTCACGTTGCTGAATCCTTTTCCTCATTTCTGAACTCTTCTTCCTTTAGCTCTCCGACCATTTTCCCAGGAGAGGCATCTGCTGACTGTGTGCTTAAAATGGCTGGGAAGCCACTCTAAAGGAGCAACCAACCACACACACAGTGTAGGATCAGGCATAATTTTAGCTGGCAGAGTGTTTGCACAGCAAATAATGATGAACTGATAAAAATCAATAGAGTCATGTAGATAAAAATACAAAATGTGTGTTGGCCTCTGTTGAAATAAGACATTATGTAGATTGCACATTACAGTTCCTTGAAAGCATACAGCTGCAAAAGTTTGGGCACCCGTGGGCAAATCCTGCATTTACTTAATCGGGAAAGTGAAAAGGATCAAGCACAACCCCTGAAGTGAATACATATTAAATAACGAGGTTTTCCTCATACGTTAATGCACTGTTCCTTTGTACTAGATTTTTTTTTTTTTAAACTAACGGTAACTATTAATACGCTCCCTCAGGTTTATTTAGTAGCCAACTTTTTAATCTAATGTAGGAATTTCCATCTACTCTTGCTTTTAGATTACTTTAGGTATTACGATACTTTTGGGCCGCCTTGCACACACACTCAATTATAGTCAAGTCAGAGCCCATGCTGTGGCTCCTGTCAAAACCAAAGGATTCAAACCCTACATTAAGCTAGATGTTATGCATATTTAAATACGCATTTCCTGAGTTTTGCTAAAGAGCTTAATGACTTATTCTGTCTACAGCACTTTTTTCCAAAGTGATTTGAAAATGGCATCTAGATGTTGCTATGAATGCTTCATATGTTGATGTATCTGATGAGGTTGATCAGATTTCCTTCTGATGACTTTTCATTAGTTGAACATTATTGTTGTGCAGTAAAACAGCGCAATAATAGCAAGGAATTGCTTTCCTGTTTTGCTGTTCTTTCAGATCTCGTTCGTTGCCTTAACTACCATTTTATTTTGACATGTCATAATTCTAAATTTCAAGTATCTTTTTATAGTCTTACAATGCTATGTTGGCTTTGTAGGCATCAGATACGCCTGAGATACAGCAACTTCGTGTTCCAGCTGTGACATGCTGCCATAGCAGATCACGGCAACTCTCAACAATGCTTGTGATTCCACGGAGTTCACCAAAGAGTTTCAGAAGGATCCCGAAACAGCTCCGCTGTGCTCTGATAAAACGTATGCACCCAATCTATTTTTGAGAGGAGTAAGACGGCAGGAAGTCAGTAGCAGAAGTTTCATAGAGCATCCAGTCAATTTTCGAAATAAAACACCATGGGCAGGTCCTGATGGTAATCAGCGCAGCCAGAAAAAAAGGAAAACCAGTCATAGCTTTTGTATTCACTAAACGAGGTAGGCTAAATCATTTGCCACTCTCTTGTTACTTACACTTAAGTCTTACTACACAAGACTAGGTGTGGTTGGCGTGATTTTGAAGTCGATCACTTTCATAGAGATGTTCACATTGCTTACTGGTAATACCAGAAAAATCCGCAGCCGTTTTTTTTTGGAATATTAATTATATTAACGTTTTAGCACAGTGTCATTTTACAGTGTGCTCATT
>VUQR01024900.1:10939-24573 GCA_015108515.1 Hemichromis elongatus | reverse complement strand
TGACTCAGATAATGAGAAGCACTACAAAACAGAACAAGTCTAAAGGTCATTAAAGCCAACCTGTTTTTAAATAATGCACAAAATATCCAAAATTCCCTGTAGTGATGCAAACACACAGTATATAATATAATCCAATTCAATTCGATTTGATTTATATAGCACCAAACCACAACAGTAGTTGTATCAAAGTGTTTTATATTGTAAAATAATAAAAGGTAGATGTATATATTGCTTATATTGTTTAATACTGGTTGCTGATAAAATAACTAAAAATCTCAACAAAAGAAATATAAAAAAAATGTTTTTATACTTTTAAAATATAGCTTGTTTGCAGATTTTACAGCCTTAAAAATTGGCTTCCGAGCAGGTAAAGATAAATTTATTTTCTGTCTCATTTAAACTTTAAAATTCATGAAATATCACAAGATTAGACTACCAGAGGCTTAAGTAATATCATCTTTTGCAGCCTTGGTGAGAATGTGTGCTTGTGTTTACTTCTCCCATCGCAGCCAACATGCTCAGGACCTTTTGTTGATGAAAGACTGTGGTACCATGTGACAGAGACATGTAGGAAATTATTCTGTAATGCATAGTCCCGGTTACATGCAGTCTCTGGAGAAGATGTGGAGTTTAACAGGTGTAGGCATTTGAAGGACGGCCAGGTCCTATCACAAAGAAAATTTAGGAGGCCAGTATTTTGGGAACGTGACCCCTATTAGTTAATACATGTCAGTATATGCTAGCCTTCCAGCAGCTCCAGCTCAGTTAGCACACAACCAAGCAGAGGCTGCAAATATTGACATAAAAATACTATAATATATTATTAGGTTGAAAGCAAAAACATGATTTTAGGTGTGGGCAATGCTCCTGATTTATGTCATCGCTGTGGGTGTAATGGAAGCAAAGTGAAATGTAGAAAATGAAAGCATTTGGACATTTTTGCAGTGTGGGATGTCGAGAGGCTGTAGGGAAAGAAGCACAGGAAAAACAAGAGACTGTGAGAGAAAATGAGTGCAAATTTAGTCCTACAGAGGATGTCACTCGCCACTCTACCTCTGATGCTTACTGTCAGTTCTGCTATACACACACACACACACACACACCCCCTCCAACATTAGCTCGCTCTGTCCCACCTGCCCTCTCCTCATTGAATACCTTCTTTCATGTATCTACCCATCTGTCTCTTTTATTTATGTTATGCAGTCCTTCACCCGTCCCCTCTTGCCCTCCTCCTCTTCTAGCTCACATGACATTCCTTCCTCAGTCTTTAAAGTTTCTTTTCCTCAGTTTGTCTTTCCTCTTTATTCAACCTCATTCTCTCCCTCACTCTTCCCTACTTCCCTCCCGCTTTTCATCTCCCACTACCACTGATGATGCATGTTGTGATGTAGATTGGATGAGAGAGTCGCACAGGGAGGAAACTGCAGGTATGGGTTGAAATGGAGAAGGCAGTGCGGAGAGGGGAGGTCTGGAAAGGGTTGGTCAGAGAAGGAGGTGAAACAGAGCTAAATAGTTAGAGAGAAAGAGAAAAGGAGAGGATATATAAAGACTGATGGTATCCACTGTGACCTGATAGGATTCATAGTACATAGATAAAACAGCAGCAATAACTACACAAATCATAACATGCACCTGCACACCATCATAATTCAATAAGAGCCATTGTTTCAACATCCTGTGTGTATATTTGGCAGGTATCTGCATGCTATGCTGAATAGGTTAGGAGTCTATAGGAAAATGGCCCTAGGCTTCCTTGCTTTATAACCTCAACAAATGACTCACTATTTTTTAAAGAATACTGAATTCAATTCCCTCATTAGGTTAGAAAGGGAGACAAACCAGAGTATTAGGTTAGGTTTCGGGTGACTGGATAACAGCTTGTGACTAACAGATTATCAGTCAATGAGAATGCCATGTCCGTTTCAGTGAGATTCACCCCGCATTCACGATGGATGGCTCCAAAACCTAAGAATCCGATAGCATAAATGCCCAGTGAGGCATCAGGACTTCACTGTCTTTGATCATGACATTGCAAGCACACGCACGCATTGTGATGAAACGGGGCCATTTAAGATGAAAATGATATCTGACAGGTCTATAGAGATCTTCAAAGCAAGATAAATGTAAACTGTGACTTATCTTTTTTTTGTGCAACTCTTATTATTGTGTGATTCACTTTGACTGAGCTATAATCACGCTGTAAGCTTCAAAGCTATTGTTGTGGTTTTTTAGTTGCTTTGGGGAACCGATGCAAAATGTTGCCAACTGGCATCCTGACTGGCTAATACCAGTTCCTATCTTCCATTTACTAATGGATGTATATGCAATCATTTGACAACAGCAAGGGAGAAAACAAGAAAGAACAAAACTAATCCTCGGGTTCTTAAGCTACATGTGTGGTTTTTAAAAAAAATATTTTTAATAAATCAGCTCTGCTACTTTTTTTGTTTACCTCAAGTCTGTGTTATGTCTCTATAACTGTGGATTTAAGGAATAAAAAAACTCCTATACAGAAAGCACATACACAGCACTAAGAACATGTGCAACACAATCTAAAATTAATTCAAAAATTAAGTGCTAATTAGTGTGTAGATTGTTGTGGGTGAGTTCTTCTAATTGAGAGTGCCACTTTTTCATAATTACTGAGCAGCAGACACTGGAATAAGAAAGAGGAACTCTTGGGGTTCTACCTTCAATGAAGGACACTTTTGTGAGATATACTTTGTAATTTGCATCAAATTGCATATTAAAATGTGCAAATGAATATCTGAACTTGGAAATCGTAAACCCGGGAGAATAAATCTTTTTGCATTTGCATTGAAAATCTCTAAATGCAAAAGATATCACAAAATGGTGCCTGATTAGGAGATTTTATTTTTCCAATTGCCACATTTTCACTTCATTAACAAGGTCTGGAGGGATGTCTTTCACATAAATGCAGATGTATAATGTTAAGTGATATTGCTTATGCAACCCAGTCTGATCCTGACTAGCCCAGCAGCACTTCTCTACCTCTGTTTTACACGTATATCCACTTCTCCTGGAGTCTGAGACAAAGGCAAAGTGATGGAGTATGTGTGACTGAAAAAGCAACGCGAGTGCGACGGCAGAGTAGGCTGGCTGAAAACAAGACAAGACTGCTAGTAAAAGAAAGAAAAAACACACAGACACAAAAAAGGGGGGGGCTGTAAAAAAGTATGCAGTGGTTGAAGAGAGAATGTGGCAGAAAAGAGGGAGAAGGCCAGAGGTTGGATGTAGCACAATATAATAAGATGAGTGGAGAAGAAAATGCCTGGGGGGGAGAGCGCAGAGAAATAGGCTGTTAACATACTGACTTACCTGCACGCACACACACACACACACACACTCTTTGTTGAGCACACGCACACACACACAGCACGATGACAGCTTTTCCAATTTTAAATATCACTTCCAAACACATTCCCGTCTCGCTGTCTGAAAAATCTCCCTATCCTAGTGAGCTGCTGGTCGCTGAGCCGCCTCCCTACATCCTACCTGCGCTGACGCGAGCTGACACACTCGGTTGTGGGACTTCGTTGTGCTTTACCTAATGATGAATTATGCATTGGCCGCTGTCACTTTGAAAAATGCAATTACCTCAGTGATAAGGCAGATGGGCCTGTTTTGTCTGGCATATGCTGTGCATCTATTAAGAGTGTACTGCTGGAAACAGAACTCGCAAGCACACAAACATGGATGTGTGGACAGATTCCCGTACGCTCTCATGAACATTTGCGTACGCACGCACATAAACAAGTACACGCATGCCTCAAGTTTAGCCAATGTTTGCTGTCTGTGCATGCTGCTGGGACACTCGGATTCAAATTTATCACTCCTGTTCAGTATTTATTCATTTTGCCCGTGTGATTTGAGCAGTTGAAGGCAGTGCAGTTTCTGATGGGACAAAGACATATTCTTTGGTTCCAGTTTCTTTTACTTTTAAGTTACTGACACATTATTTCACAAGACTAGAAGCGGTGATTACTTAACCTTAAATCTCTGCCTACACCCAGCGTTGATGGTGTAGGCCAGAAAGGTTCCACTCAATAGAGCAAAAAAAAGGGGTTCTGGTCAGGAGCTAAACTCCATAGGAAGGGAAATAACCTTAAGCGCAAAGCTGAGTTTTACTAGAGTGGGCTGCAGAAAATAAACTTTAAATTAAATTAAAATGCCAAAATAGGAGCGTTTCTAAAGAAATCCCAGACTCAGATTATTTGGATAAGGGAAAATTATTTGAATGTTCAAAGAGGGCAATTATTAGCTGCTTCATTTTTTCCTTATGCATTTTCAGTGACAGCTGTATGAGCTGGAGGACACTTAACCCTTTGGTGATGATCCTTTAAGATATGAGACACCAGAGTAATTTGCCATTTGAGACAAAAACGCCGTCAGGCACGTACTTACCAGCAACAGAACACAGTGCAGTGATGATAAGAATCAATTGCCTTTGCTATTTTTTTCCTATTTCTATTTTTATAATAAAATATGTAATAATTTTTATTAAAAAACAAATAAAAAAAAACAGAAAATGACAGAAACGTGTAGAGAAGAGACAAGACAGTAGACACAGATGTAAATCTATGGAGGAAAATCTGGTGCAGGACAGAAAACCAGAGGTAGAAGGGTAAAGTGAGAATTGACATTGTGATGTGTGATGGAAATAATTCCCACTCCAAATCACAGAGGGATGCAATGCTGCTCTATTTCATTCTCTCCTCTCTCCTATTGCTTTTATTATCCTCCCTGCCATCTTTCCTCCTCCTCCCTCTCCAGATCATCTACCTTGGCTCTTTTTATATATTTCACCCTTTTTTTCCACTTCACTTCATACCACCTTAGAAATGTGCCATTTGCCCTGACTCCTTCTATTCCACTTTCTCATGCATTTAGGTTTATAAGGTAAATTCAAAGGGTGCTCATTAATTAACCTGAGCAGAAGCTGGTCAGAGAGATTCACAGGAGGGCCGCACACAGAGAAACAAATGCTGCATAATAAGATCGACAAAGTGAGACTGGATGACAGAGATAGGCTGGATCAGGTACGTAGGAGGACAATTTCAGTAGGTAGATAAAGAATAAAGATTGAAAAACACACAAAAATGGGACTTGCATGACTTGGCAATTTGTATACATAATAAAGATAAAGTAGAAGAGGATTTATGTCAATACTGTCATCACTCAAGCTGCATCTATTTGTAGAATCTACAGGTAAGAACTATGTTTTCTTCAAGCTGAAATAAATCAATTTTGTACATATGACACTAAAATATAATACGTCTTCTTTCAGGTTTGTGGCTATTTTTTGTCAAATACAATCTCCTCTGAATTATACTAAATTTATTCTCAGTGGCACAGAGCATCTCTCTTTGTATTTGTGTCTTTTGTATCTCAAAACCCAGAGAAAAAACTATACGTTATTATGAGGAATGTGTTTTGAGCCAAGATCACCTTATACAGTGTGACTGATGTAACCTGAACTAAATGTAACAACTTATTCAGCTATTTCTTTTTAACACCATTACTTCATATATTGTAAAACTAATCATAACCACCAAAGTAAAGTGAACAGTTAAAAAAGTAAAGCTTATATAAACGCTAAACAAAATAACTAAATGGATTAAAAGACAGAGAGAAAGGGTGATAGCTGGTGTTGCAATAGTGTAATAAAAATCTGTGACACCCAAAGCTGTTTAGATGGAGAACAGACGGCGACGTAGGAAAACAAGAGCGGAAAATTGGGATAGGAGATATGGAGTAGATCAAGAGAAATAAAGAAAGATACTGACAGCTGAGGCGGGGCTAAGTGAAGCAAGACAAACCAGGACAATAAAAAAAAACCTCTGTATTCCGAAAGGCATCTTTTTTGCTTGGACTTGGCAGATTATTAGAAGCGTGACCCTTAAAGGCTTCTCTCCACCAGTTAACAAGAACAACATGCGGAAGTGTGCATTTCCAAACCGAAGGAGAAAAGAAAAAAATGACGAAAAGATTTTTTTTTAAAAAAGGAAAAACAAATTTTATGTCAAGATAAGATAGCAATTAAAAAATAATAATTCTGAGACAATAGATTCCCCCAAGACATAAAGACACCCACATGCAGCCACAGCGTATAGGTCATTTTCCCTTTGGCTCATACAATATTGCCAATTTTGGCACAGGGAGTTTGTTCACTAAATATTTGATGGACACCCTTTTGCTGCAGTGAGATTAAGAGATTAATGTTGCCAATAAGGATGTGTTTATCAGTGTGCAGCCCTTCATGCATGTGTGTGTGTGTGTTCATGTGCATTGCACAAGCCCAAAAGTTAATTAAAAATGCATTGAACATTACACAGCTAATAGCAGAACATAACTCAAACTAAGTGATAAGGTTACATAGATAAAAAAAATAAATAAATAAGGAAAACAGAAAAACAAAACTAACGCTAAAACCCAAAAAGCCACAAACTAAGAGACACTAAACACGTGAGATGTTGAATCTACTTTTTAGCGTACTTCTAATTTAATTTTCATACAAATATCTGTAGTGCTATCCTGCCGACTTACTTAATATTCACTGCCTGGCTCACAGAAGAGGGTGCATTTGATTGTTTTGAATAAATACAGCAGAAGAAATGTGTTGTCAGCATGAAGCAGCAGACATAAAATCCAAGGAAGAAGAGACCTTACATGAATGAGCACACTGCATCGTTTGCCCTGAAGACATCGAGTGGCCCCCATCTTGCAGCTCCTCAATTACGAGCAATGCGTTTGATTTTTTCCTCTCTTATGCATAATCTAACTCCCCTTTCTCAAAGACCACTACAGCAAGAAAGAATGTGATGATGGATGTGTAGTGATCTCTGAGAAGTGCAGTTCGAAAACATTACAGCGCCATGATTGGGGGGAAAAAAGAAAAGAAAAAAAAAGAAGAAGAAGAAAAAGTATGAAGCCAGAGTATGTGACGGGGAAAGGCATCTAACAACACAAGCTGATTCTGATTCTTAGCATCAAAATGCCATATAATCGAATATGAAGGGGAAAAAAAAATTTAGTGGAGGTGGTTCAGGCATCTTCTCAGGATGCCTCCTGGGCATCTCTCCCTTTGGAGATTTTTGGCTATGCCCAGTGGGGCGAGACCGCAGGCTAAACTAGCTGGAGAGATTATAATCCTCATCTGATCTGGGAATGCCTCAGGATTCCCCAGAAGGAACTCGGAAAGTTGCTCTGAAAGAGGATATCTGGACTACCGTGCTTAGTCTGCTGCCACCATAACTTTGTGGGATGAGAAGTTCACAGATGGGTTGAGAAAACCAAACGAAACCTACATAAACAAACATCTCTCTAGTGCGTCTGACGAAACCCTGTTGAACTGCTGGCTGAAATGTCATAAAGATCTGCTCATCAGCTCATGTAGGTTATGCCATTCAAAATGTCAGTCAAGAATTCTTTTTTTTTGGGCACTCCTGTTCGGAGATGGGCAGTAAAGTGTTACAAGTACCGCGTTACTGTAATGCGATTACTTTTTTCAAGTAACGAGTAAAGTAAGGGATTATTATTGCAAAAAACGTCATTAGATTACTGTTACTTTACCGTAAGCGCGCTGCGTTACTGCATTACTAAACCCTGATTTTTTTTGCGAGAATGTCTCATGACAATGATGCAAGCGAGTGCGATGCTCGTGGCAACACCTGTGTACAGATCAACAATGGATAATATCCTGAGTTATATCGCCTGCCCCACTCCTGCTAAACAAGTGTAAATAGAGCAACAGGACTGTGAATTTTAGTCTTTGATTTGATTGATTTTCTGCTGTGTTTTACTTGCATCTATTTTAAAGGGTAAGTGTAAACACAAAAAACTATTTTATTTTATATGCTAGAATATGCAGAAAATAGGTTTAAATGTTAAACAATTTTTTTCCATTCAGAGAATGTTGCATACAATTTAATTTTTGCTTGATGCATAAAGTTAAAAAAATTAAAACTAATAAAACAAGTTTTAAAAAGAGGCTTTTTCATTTCATTACATTTTATATGATGGATTATGAAAAAAGAGTAGAATTGGGCTGAAAGATCTAGTGCTTTATTACCTATTCAGCTTGTAAATTGTGTTTTTAAAAAGTAACTAAGTAACTAATGACTTTGAAAATAAGTAATCAGTAAAGTAAGGGATTACTTTTGGGGGGAAGTAATCAGTAACTAATTACTGATTACTTTTTTCAAGTAACTTGACAAACACTGCTTCTGTTATGCAACTTATAATAAAAGATATACAACTTTCTCTAAACTCTTCCACTGAACTGAATTCACTTTTTCAATCTAGTAAAACCAACTTCCTGATCATTTTTTACTTTAACAGCTTACAATGTGCAGTAAAAATACGCAAGTTCAGCTGTGGAATTGCTTTCAGAGTTAAACTAGTTAAACTAGCAAATTGTCAACTCTGGGTTCAATTTATATCAGCCACAAACCATACTGTTCAAGCAGATACTATGTCAACAGCGTCTCAGTTTTTATTCGTTTATCCTTTTCATTTGTAATTAAACTATCACAACTTATTATTGTTAGCGTAACCAGTAATCTGGTCAGTTACCCAATTTTCTGAACACATTCTGCAACAACAGTAGTTTCGTGGTAAGTTTAAGTTATTTTAACAAGTATAATAATGGTAATAATAATAATGATAAATTTGACAAAAACAAAGTGATGAAAGCAACAGAAAGAAAATAATTATTACATAATCTAAAGTAGTATAATCCCATATAAAAGTAAGCTCAATTCTGAAATAATCGCTTGTAAAGTTAAAATAAAAATCAGCCCAGAGCCTTTTTTCACAATCGAGTCCAGAGGATCAGTCTGCCGTAGTTTCAGTTTAAGAGATTATTAACAGAGTTGTGTAGGAGGACCTCCTGCTGCTTTCAGGTTCAAAATAGATTAGCAGATTGGAGTGAGTGAGTTAGTGTTATTGGATTAAAATAAAAATCAATTTGAGATTCATCCAAACAAAACTGAATGCTTCAAGAGAATCTGACATTGGGACAGAATATAAGAAGAATAATGAGCCAAGGACTGAAACACTTCATTCCATTGGAATACTGATGCTAAAATAATCCCAAACTAATGTTATGCCTAAACAACGTTTGAGATGTTCAGTTCTATCATTTTTAGTTAGTTTTATCGTATTGCCTTCAAATGAGCCAGCTTGATAACTGAGGGTTTTTTTTTCCATTTGAGCATTCATTCACATAGTTCTCCTTTCATTTTACTGTTGTACTTCATCGGACTGTTAAATGAAACGTTACTGACTTTTAAAACCAAACTAACTGAGGTGACAGCACTGTCGAGATGACCAGCCAACTTTGTGGCATGCAGGCTGCAGCCTGGAGATTAGCGAGCCAGCAGAGATTTGCAGCGGATAAATGTAAAGCTCAGCTGAACAATGAATAGCGCTGGCCAAGATTGTTTAAAGGGATAAGATGTCCACAAAAATCTGGCTATGGGATTATGAGTGTGTATAATAGAGTTTTATATTGTAGTATGTGCCTGCCACTGTGCATGGATAAGATTAGCCTGTCAGTTAAGGAATGGGCATATCTGGGCTGTAAGTATTGGGAAACAGACTGAAAAACCCCAAATCACAAGATAGTCCTGTTTGGTAGCCTTTCAGGCTTCAATGCAGAAGGAGCTTTCAGGCCTTAGGAAAGAAATGTATGTAACAGACACACACTAAGACAACTTTGAGTACAATCCAGCCTCATCCACACAGTGACAAAATTTTGGGAATTTTTATGCAATCACTGTATATATTGTCATTGCACATGGTCTTCTTTGTTTTGTTTTTTGAGTTTTAGTGTTTTCTCCATTGTGGCTCTGTTTGTATGGTCCTGGTACCTAAAGAACACAATCTTGTCAACTTAGCGACTTTGTCGCTATATTTAGCGAATTTTTAGGCCCCCTGCGCGATTTTCTTTTCTAAAAAGCGACTATTGACAAATCTGGAAACATTTTCTGGTGTTATTGGAGACGATGGAAACTTTGATTTGAACGCACATATCGCTCTTACTCTCAACAAGCGGCTGCTGCCGTGGGCACCTCGCCCACAGACAGTGGATAGTCCTCACGCAGCAGTCGCCCCCAGCTGCTGTCAGAGCAGGAGATGTTCACTCCTACGTGTCAAAACTGCAAATGAATCGCGCATGAGCTGCGATAAATGTGCATTTTTCTTTGTCTATAATAAATTAGTGGACTAAAATACATCATTCCAATCATTGCAAACTTAGAAAACGGATGTCCTTGCAGAGCCTCCACTCCATGTTGTACATCCGATATGAACTGGAGCTCTCTGGTGAGGCTTGCTATGAACACCAGCTGCCTGATAATGTTTTGCAGCTTTTTGGCACATCAGCTTTTTTTCTCTTTTTTGTCCATTCCGATTGTTAATGTAGTTTGTTAATAACTTTATTGTTAAAAAACTTTTTTTATTGTTACTTTTTGTGGATCACAAGGTTTAAAACTACTTAAAAACACACACAAAAAAGTAACTCTGCCAGAGTGCCTATTTCGGGTCACTTTTGCTGCTCCCAAGTCCGGATAAAGGAAGATAGTTGGAAGTGTGACATTAATAAAACAATAATTGCTAAAAGAAAAATGATATTTGTAGTTCTAAATATATTCTAAATGCATTCAGGGTGTTTTTTTACTGACTCTCTCTTCCATGATGTTATTTCTCTTTCCCACAGCATCGCTTACAATTACATAAGCATGACTAATTATGCAAATTAGGCAATGACATCCTTTAGAGACTTTTAGGACAACCAATAGCAATTTTCCTTACTGAGAAGTTGGCAACACAGAAAGTACATGCCAGTGCTAGGTTTTAAACTGATAACTGTCTCACAGTTACACAAAAACACAGCAAATAAGCAAATGAAAAATCTTTATAATTCTCACCAAAGTCCACAAAGGAAGACTGCCCAATGCTTATGGCTTCTGGTGGCTTTCGCATGGATTCAGTGTTGGTGAAGTTCCCGTCCTGATAAAATGACAAATAGACAGAAAAAATTTAAGTACAATTCAAATGTTTAGTCAGAGGTACAGCAATAAAAGACAGGTCCAGTTTACCCATCGCGTGTACCATAAAAAAGCTGTAATGTTTCTGGAAAGCAAAAAGTAAAAAGCTAGCTCTTTACCATGGACTCAGTAAAATACCAAAATCTATGAATAACATTAATCACACAAAAACTTTGTTTTAATCTGATTAGGATTTTTTTTTATTCCAAAAAACAAACAAACAAAAAGCATGATGCTTTATGCAATCACTGAAAATTTTTAATAAATTCTAATCATGATGAGTTTAACTAATATATGGTAGAAAGCAACCAACAACTTTATCCATTATACATTATTAAATACTCTTTTATTACATATTTGTTCATTTTTCATATGACACAGCACCTCTTTGCAGATTTATGTGCAATTTTACATGACTGGTTTGTGGATTTACAGAGAAAACAGTGGCTGTGAGAGTCTGAAATTTACAGAATCTCTCAGGTAAGCGGTGCCCTTTACATAGGGCGAGGAAGAAAGGCAAGGATTTAAGTATATCAGTGTGGGGGAAAAAGATTTGTATGATGTGTGGGTGCGTTTGCCTAAGAACACAAGTGAGTCTGTGCAGTGAGAAACTGTTGCCTGCCGATAACAAAATTACTGATTTATGAGAAAGTGACAGAGTAAGAAAGATGGGTAGAGAGGCTGAGGGAGGTACAGTAGTTGAGTCAGAGAACACAATCTATACATTATATATAAGTATGTATGTGTGGGTGGTCAAATATTGTTCTTTGCATAAGCCAATAATTGTTGAAATGAATAAACTATGACATGAGGGGTGTGCTACACGTGTATAAATTATTCTGCTTTACTAAAGCTGAGAGATTAGACTCAATAATAATGAGATGACAAAGGACTCAGACAAATGGCAAACTACAAATGAGCAACTGCACAATAGTAATTTAATAGTTATGATGTGACAACTATTATAACAACAATACTAGAATCAAAACATAAATATCACTTAATGGTGGGGGGCATGAGATATAGCAAAACAAGTGAGTAAACTATGAAGACAAAGCTATAGCGAAGGAAACCAAAGGTTAATGCAACACAACTGCTGCATATTATTAACTCTAAACTCTAAAATGACATTTAAATAAAAGAAACAAAGTTCCTTTCTGTGTAGCCACACTTGCAGCAGGTTTTCTACAGACACTGCAATCCAATACACTCTGTATGATATTGATTATTATGCAGAGGGAAATTCCACACCACCACAAGATTGCTTAAATATTTCACGCAGAAGGAAGCGCTGGTTTGGATAAAATCTTTTCCAAAGAAAACTCACGGCTGTGAAATATCTAAGGCTTTCTAATTAGAACGCACAGACACACATAAATTTACTCTAATCTTTTCTACAGTCAGCTGTTTGCAGAATGGTCATAAAATAGCATTAAGTGATTGACTTCCAGTTCAAAGCATTATTTGGCAGGATCACTAGCAGTGCCCGTTCAAAATTTACTGTGGTGCAAAGTGAAAGTGGTGTAATTGGACTTACAGGGGGTAATCTGAAAATCGTAGCTGTGTTGGAAAATGGTCCAGGGATGCAGGAGGAGATTACCTTGAAGTTGATTTTGAGTAATTTCACATCATTTTTTAGCCCCTAAAGTTTAATAATCTTTTTTGGTTGAACCCAATATATGCAAGGAGAAAACAGGTGTGAGGTTTTTTTTGTGTGTGTGAAATCTACTGCCTAGAGAGCGGAGATCAAGCTGGCCAGTTCAAAAATAACAAGAAAGATATCAATGGGAAAGGTGAAAAATAATCAGATCTGGAAATGATTATTGCCTCAAAGCCTCCTGGAAAAGCCCAGACAAAGATCCCAATGTACAACCTCCTGGTCTGTTTTAACAGTCGGAATTCTAGACCAGCAGCTGCAGACAACACAAGCAGCCAGAAAGCTGCACTCCTGGGAAAAGCATCCATCTACTGACAGCATTATCGCTGCCAGGCTCATCCCAAGGTTTGTTAGTTTTCTGGCATAGTCTGAATGCCCCTCCATCCATTTTCAAGCAGCTTGGGCCCTGAATAACATCACCATAGGTACCTCGGACCAGACAGCTGCTGCAAAGGAAACCTTCATAAGCCCAGTGAATTCACCACACCTGAAAATTTATAACGTGTAATTTGTGCCCTGGTATCAGCAAAGGTGATGGGTCCAGGTATGAGTGTAATGGGGGACTCGAAAACTGCTCTACGTGTAAAAGTTGATAGGTTTGGAAAAGAGGAAACTCATGACTCAGAAACAGTGAGTTCTTTCTTCTTTTTTTTTTTTTTTATTGCTGGATTATAAAACACCTTTCTTCTGTTACACTCAAGTGTCCCAGAAAGCCATGACATTGCGAGAGTGTACCAGTATGAACAATAGGTCCCTGAAAGTGAGGCAGTTAGATGGAACTAATTAATCATTAACTTCCTAATTTTCTCCTGACACACGTAAGACATTTTTGTGAGAAGACAACCTATTTCATTGCGGTGATACAGTTCAGTTTGTGCAGATCCTGGAGAGACAGAATTGGCAGT
>VUQR01024895.1:0-12218 GCA_015108515.1 Hemichromis elongatus | reverse complement strand
ATGTATATATATACACATATATATACACATATATACATATATATATATACACACACATATATATATATATATATATATATATATATATATATATATATATGTGTGTGTGTGTATATTTTAAAATAGAGTTTATCTTTTACTGCAGAAGCAGATGGGCTTTGCTTGTTCAGGCAAAGGAGCTTTCCTTGGGGTCAATAAACGCATCAGCTCATGGTGGATTAATAGAAGAAAAACACCTTTGATTTGAGTCTGACCTCATTTGCTACAGCCTGACTCATTCTCTCTTTGTTTATGATAAAAGTGCCTGTAGCAGTTGTATATTCAGATGTTGTTTTCATTCGTATAACATGTGAAAGACCAGATTTATAACTTCAGGGGCCTCTACTCCCACTTTAATATTGTTTTATAATACTGTGGAAAAATGAAAATGTCTCACTTTATATACAGTCTTTTTTTTTTGTTTGTCATTTCAGTGACAAACAAAAAAAAAAGTCATTAGAATAATTTGCATTTGATCAGAAATGAACTGCCTGTTTTCCTGACATTGCATGTTTTTGTATCCTTATGGGTTCAACGTTTTTAGGTCCTTGTCTTGATGTCACATTCTCCTATGTGTGTCTTGCAGTTGGGTGAGGACACTTTCAACCGTGCTAAGTTGTTGAACGTTGGTTACACGGAGGCTTTGAAGGATGCAGAGTATGACTGCTTCATCTTCAGTGATGTTGACCTGATCCCAATGGACGACCGCAACCTCTACCACTGCTACGACCAGCCGAGACATTTCGCCATTGCCATGGACAAGTTTGGCTTTAGGTGATGGAATGAGATCCAGTTTTCAACACTGACAGCCCACACATGAACACATATAAACACTGATGATACTTTAAAGGATTGTAAGACTGAAGGTTTTATTTTTCAGGTGGACTATATACATGTCTGCCAACTCCAATTATTGTTGTTCATCAATCTTCTACACTGTAAATACATAGAATTTAAGTCTGCTAGTTCCTGCCTAACAGAATTTCAGTGATCCCCTACAGCCTTTGTTCTGACAGACAATCGTAAAAGAACAGTGTTTAATTTGAGTAAATCTCATTATACTTTGAATCCCTTGTCTGCAGCCTTAATTAGCATGAAAACTCACCACAGTTCACTGCTGCCAAGTTTGATCAGTTCGTACTAACAAGAGCACATGTTTCAGAGTGTAACTGACGAGTTTGGACTACAGCAAGTGAAGAAACCTTTGGTAACTGTGAAGCCTTTGTGCAAACTGAATTAGCTGGATGAGCCTATTATCACATGTTATTACTGTTTCATTACTAAATTCCTGTCTCATTTGCAATCGCTACTTTTAATCGAGTGATAATAAACAAAATATATGTGTTAAATAATTTATAGATTTTAGAAGAATTTTTTTCTAGTGATAAATTAATAATTTAGTCTCAATTCCAAACATATAGAAGTGTAGATTTACTGCTTAGCCTTCTCTTGTCTAATTGCACGATTTATATTTTTGGTGTTGTTGTAGAAAATCTAATCAGTATCTTATAAAACTTTCTGACAATGCAGAGATAAAACAATCATCAGGTATTGTAGGATGAGGACCCAAATGCAGACTCCAAGACAAAAACATAGCCCCAACAAAAAAGTCCAAAAAATTAGAGGCAGCTAACTTAAAGTAAGCCCAGGAGATCACAGTGTGAGAACACATGGGAAGTTTAACAGACTCTGTGGCAAAGACTGGGGGGTAAGACAGGACTATTTATACACATAATGTTTCAAGGGAAATGGAGACACCATAGAATCACATTGAAACCAAAGAGGAAACAGATAAATCTCACTAAGAACTCAAAACTCCAAATAATTGAACTTAAAAATGACACAGAATAAATTTAAACAATCCTAACTACCTTTGAGAGAAAAAAATGGAAAGATTAACACAAGAATCAAAACTAAAGAAAATATCATAAATTCAAACTAACAAAGAATAAAATAACACAAAAATCCAATGCACAGAGCATATCAGGACCCAAATATATATAAAACCCAACTCAGAAATTAGCTAGAAACTAAAATACACACGAACCCAAAAACAAACCTAACAGCACAAAAAAGAAACATAAAATGCACATCAACACAGCTTCAGGTGTTTTAAAATACAGGTTTGCTCTAAATATGTTAATGTATTTTCTTTGCAGTTTATTCAACTTAGGCTCCAGTCATGCTGGTCTTGACACTAGTCTGAAACCACAGACTACCACAGGTCACTATACAAAAAGGTACATTCCTTGACTGGTTGGTGAATGGCTGCTGAAGGTTGTTGGCACTACCTAGATGTAGGTGAAATCCATTGCTCAAGGTAAATAGTGTTGTGCTGAAAACGTCTTGCGATTGCTTTGCTCACTAACAGATTGTTGTGTGTACTTTGCAATAATTAGCTGTGAAAACCTGTGAGACACCAATGAGAAAGAGTCCACCTTCAAAATAAAAGTTGTGCATTACTGCTGCAACTAACACATTTCAAAAGATGTAACCTTTACTTTGAAGGCAAATACTCTGCATTGGACAAGTTTCACTATCATTTGTAGAATAGTTGGTGAGTGTTTGCAGATAAGTTTGTGTCTTCCATGCAAACTCCTGGCAACTATAGTAGGCTGCCACCAACCAATGCAATCACGAAGAGGT
Source organism: Hemichromis elongatus (assembly GCA_015108515.1). Lineage (NCBI taxonomy): Eukaryota > Metazoa > Chordata > Actinopteri > Cichliformes > Cichlidae > Hemichromis > Hemichromis elongatus. The sequence continues at coordinate 9,533 of VUQR01024895.1, read as the reverse complement.
TCAGTTCCCAAAAACTGCCAGCCACCAGTAGCAACTACTTGCCAACCAGTTGGAGAACATACATTTACCATAGTTACCAAAGGTTAACAGGGGTGCAGACCAGTATGTAGGCTTGTATGACCTATTGTTTTTAGGGCCTTGTGTGTTTTGGGGGGGACTGAAGCCAGCTGTAATAAGGCAGAATGCAGGTACACCTAGGACAGGTCACTTTCACAGTAATCAGAATTACTGATTAATCTAACCGATGTGTTCCATTGAACTCTACGTTTTTAATTTAAAATGAAGGATAACCCGAAGAGGTTCAGAGTCCTGAGTGGCTGGGTTCCGTTTAAGCATCTTTTTGCGTAATGACACCACACCTGCCCTCAATTATCTAAAAGCACAGGAAGTATTGATGAATGGTCTAAACATGGCCAGTGATGTGACCTGACCATCCAAAAGCTGTCAGTCCACAAGAGTTATCCTACTGAAATACCTCAGGGGCTGCTGAAGGTCCCTGATATAGTGCTCAATAAGCTAATGCTATCTGGCAACAAATACAATGCAGCTAGTAAGAAGGGCTGAAGCTTACATTTCTTAATAGCAATTAATCGGTAAAGACTTAAAATGGTTTCATCAGGTTTTTGGGCTCCTCTGAAATAAAGAAAAGGGCATACAGTGAAAGGAAAGCCTGAAGGTGAGAGTAACTGGAAGGTCAGAGAATTGATTGTGGTTAATTACTTATGTTAAAATCAGATCGTTGAAGAAAACTGGTTCCAAGGTCAGCGTGGTCTGAATCAACCTATCAACTCATTTGCTCCGTACTTTAAATTTAAGCATCTAAAAAGTTCACAAACTTCAAAGCTGTGCAAGAAGAAAAATGCAGCAGACTCATTCGAGCACATTTTTAAAGTCAGTACATTTGTTTTATGATCGCAACTTCAGTCATTTCAAAATGTAACAGGAGCAGAAATTTCTGATAAATGGTGGAAACGGTAAAAACACTAACAGTGAAAGTCAGGTCATATTAAGTGCTACTCCATTACCTTAGCACCTAAAACACCAAACAGCTCTCTGAGCAGAGTGTGTCACCTTGAAGTCCATTTCAGAACTCTGACTTTTTCAAAAGCATTGCACATATTATGTGTTAGAGCTCCAAGAAAAGGGTTCAGAGGTTCTTTAAGCTTTTTCATATTTCTGCATAAAATGACCTGACATATCAGAGTTTCTTTGGGTAGAAAAAGAGACTCTGATTTAACAAAGTAAAAATTATATAGACACTTTTATGTGACCACTTTGCGTTTTACATTAGATGTAAACTGCATGGACATTTATGGTAACCACTGATCAGTCCACTGTATGTATGGAGTGAGAGACCCAGACACAGACATCAATGGAAAACTTGTAAAAGATAAAAAGCAAGCCTTTATTAATGCAAAACAATAAATTCAGAAACAGACGCAAACAAAGTCCAAAAGAAATACAGAGCACTAAGGTTTCCAGACAGGTACAGAATATAAAAACAAATATACAGTATAACACAGCCCCAAACTGAGGCCTGAAATACAGACATGAGGTCATCGGGGGATATGGACACAGTCGGGTGATGATGAGACACAGCTGAAATTGAAACTGAAACTTTCTCGTCTCTAAACAACACGAAGAAGTAAAACTAAATATAATATATACTTAAAGGAAGGGAATCACAGAAAACACTGAACATAGAAAACCTGACACAAGACAGGGAACAAGAGCTCATAGAAGACAGACTGTAACCAAGACTCAAAACCCAACAGGAACTGAGAGCACACGACAAAAGGAAATACTGAAACAATGAATAAAAGGAAAGAAAAGCCTGAGGAAGAGCTAAACTCCTACTACAAATAGCAAGGACAACTAAGCACTAGAGGTAAATACTAAGGAAAACAAAAAGATTAATTATAAGCAACAAACTTAACAAACAACAGAATATATTTAATAATAAGTCCAAAAACTTAAAATTTCTTGGTGTAAAACCCAGGAACATGACACACGTGCTGTTTCCTCACGTGAGGTGTGGGATGTCACTTCGCTATCTCTTGAAATTAATTGCTGTTCTAATTCCAAATTAATTTCTAATTAATTTCTCTTTGATGAGCAGCGGCTTTCTCCTTTAGCTCTTTATTTTTTTCAAGCTGGTGGACTCATGAATTGTAAGACAGGTCTTTAATTACTTAGAAATTAGCCTAGCTTCCTTTGTGACATTTCATATTATTATTATACACCTTGCCTGTGGGGTGATCTTTCTTGGTTGACCCTCGTGTGTCGCTGTGTCGGGTTTTCAGATCCCTTTATTTGCAAAAAGTGTGTGTGGGTGTAGATTGGTGGATTCCAAACTCCTTTTAGACAGTTTTGTAAACTTTCCCAGTTTCCTGAGCATCATCAGCTGTTTTTCGGTGGTCCTCCACACATCTGATTGTCTTTCCATAAATAAAAAACACTATTTTCATGTTTTTGTTTCCAAATTACTGCTGATTCTTAAGGTTTACATAGTTTCCCCCTCCCACATCAGCAGTATTGGGTCATTATTGACTTCATCAAAGAAAATATTTATTTATTTATTTAAAATTGAGTTCTTCTTGGTTTCACCTCATTGGAAGACGTTTTAGTTTATGTTTATGCAGAAATGTAAATGATTTTTTTGTGGATGAGGACATTATAAGTTTATCACCATATATTTAAAACTACAGTTATGCTTGTTTATTTAAACGCACGGATTTAATCCTGAAGGTTTAGTATCACATGTATTTCATGACAACTTCATACATTAAAGCTATTTGAACATTGGTTTTACAACTTAATTACTGAATAAGGAACTGGGTGCACAGTGAATTCATTGGAGGGTTGACTTCTTCTTAATGGAGCTGCATGTTTTGGGTGGGATCTCTCCTCCCACAGTGTAAAGACATGCATGCTCAGTTAATTGGTGGCTCTAAATTGCTTGTACGTGTGAATATGAGCATGAACTGTTGTCTTTGTGTTAGCCTGAAATGGTAAACTGTCCAGTGTATACCCCACCTTTTATCCTATGACAGTTGAAATAGGCTTTTGCACTAACTTAACATGAAGTGGTTAAGAAAATATACGGATGGATTTTTACCCGGTGAGGAAACTTTTAGAAACTTCGATCAACAATTTTTCATTTTGAACTTAGCTTAAACCACTTCTCCCAAAGTATTAATGGACTGGTTTGTAATGAACTTGGCTTCACTGATATGTTGTGTAAGGATTCAGGAAGCTGCCTGCCTCTCTGTGTAATGTAGAGAACCACAGTGCTGCTGATCAGAGCCAGAAGAAGCTCAGGTCAGACAAGGAGTCTGGAGTTTTTGAAGTCTTTAGAATGACATTTATGACCTTTTTGAGAGAATCGCTGTGACTGTGAGGTCTGATTACTGATGTGTGTTTCTGCATGTTTTCATGTCACAGCCTCTAAGTTATCGGTATGCAGACGTGTTGTGTTTACTGCCACTGAAGAGGAATTAATCTTGTGTATTTACAATGTCATTTTCCCGTCGGCACTCATTAGGCTTGCTAATGCTAACACAACCAGCAGCGCTGTGCGACCAACCGGGGCCAACACGATCAGCTGGTGCTTTTCTATGTAACAGCTGTTACCATTTATGGGTGTCAGCATATGCCGAAGTCGTACCTGTCGCCACGGTCAGTGAGGACCGTGCTGTGCTGGCAAGAAGCGATTATGTGTAAAGATCAAAATGGGAGATTCCAAAGCAGGAGTGATGAGAGACACTGCAAGGTGAGGTCTGGAAGAGGAAGGGGAGCGTATGGACTTGAAATAAGATGAGCGATTATGATGGAAGTAGGGAAGGCATACCGACCAGAGTCTGGTGATGGTATCGTGTCAAGTTGTCAATTCGATGTAATTTTAAAAAGAATTGGCAGAACTGAGTTTTGTTGGTGAGAACCCAGAGTTTTGTTGTCTTTGTAGGAAGATTTAATAAAAACTTAACTCCTCAAGAAAAACATGCAGTTTATGAAGAAACATTTTGGCTCTCCCTTACTCTGAATTTCTCGCCTTTCTTTCTCTTTTCCCTCAGCATGTGTCCTTTTTAAGCACACACACACCTGACCATATTGTTGCTGGGAGAACTTGTGTTGAGACATAGAGTCTCATTAGTTTTCACTCGTCATCTTTCAACAGGGAGCTGTCATAAGTTATACAACACTGTAGAATCTACACACACACACACACACATATATACAAACAAATACACAAACAATGACTACTTTATTAGCTACAACTTGCTAGAACCGGGTTGGACCTCTTTTAACTTCAGGCTTAATTCTTCAAGGCATGAATTCAACAAGAGATAATTGAGATGATTTGAACTTTATGGCCATGGCAGGCTATGTCGCTAGAAGCAGACATCAGAAGATGGTACACAGGTACGCATAAAGGGATGAAAATTGTCAGCAACAACACTCAGACAGGCCGTGGCGTTGCTCAGCTGGTATATATGATATATAATCCTTTAGAGATCCAAGGTGTGCCAAGAAAATATCCCCACACCCTTACACCACCACCACTGTCACCAGCAGGTTGAACCATTGATCCAAATCAGGATGAATCTATAGTTTTACCACACAACATTTTTACAATGCTCTGTTGTCCAGTTTTGGCAAGAACTAGTCATTTGCTGCTGTAGCACATCTGCTTCAAGTTTCCACATGTTGTGCATTCAGTCTTGAGTCTTCTGCGTATCTTGGCTGTCAAACCATTGTCTGCTAACACTAGAGATGGTTGTGTGAGAAAATCCCAGTAGATCAGCAGTTTCTGAAATACTCAGAGCAGCCTGTTTGCCACCAACCACCAGGCACTTAAATTCCCTTTCTTCCCCATTCTCATTCTCAGAACGTCAACAGATTGTCTTGACCATCTCTACATACCTAAATGTATTGAGTTGCTCCCATGTACACCTACACAGGTGTACCTAATAAAGTGACCGGTGCCTCTATAGCTGTAACTAGCATTATAGCTAGAATCACCATTAAAGAAGCTGCAGAGGTCTTTATTTGCAGAAATATTATCACTCGTCTTTACACTTGGTCATTTCATGTTGCCTGAGTGGATTATATACGGATGCGGATTATCCACTTACCGTAAAAAGACTCCCATTAAATTATCCACTTAGAGACCATCTAAGACAAGACACGGTAAAAAAAAAAAAAGATCTCATAGCCTGAAACAAACTGAAAAGATTTTATTCAAATGTAAATTGCGTGTCTCTTAAGCGGCATTTGAAAACTCCTCTTAATGCATCACATTATCATCTATTTATGCCGCCCTGGACTCGCTGTCAACTCACTCAAATTTACAGCACTGAGAGCATGCACGAGCACACAGCTGTTTAAGTCACTGAGATCTTGAGCTCTTATTAGACTTTTTTTTTCCTCACAAATGATCTTCGTGCTATAAAGCAGCCCAGTGAATTTTGTCAAAATAGAGCTCTTTGATGCTGAATGTACCATTTTGCCACTTCCAGTCTTTTTGACTGGTCTTGCTTATTTATATAATTTAATCGAAGTAATATATGCATTTAAATATGCATGTGAAGCCTTTAAAATGTAATAGTGTTTTCTTGTCTCATCTGTGCCATCTCCTCCTTTCTCTCATCGTGCAGGCTGCCCTACGCAGGTTACTTTGGAGGTGTTTCGGGTCTCAGTAAAAAACAGTTTCTGAAAATCAACGGCTTCCCGAACGAGTACTGGGGCTGGGGAGGAGAAGACGACGACATTTACAACAGGTATGTGTGCACGATTGAGCTCTGCCCGTGATTTTCTCACCATCAAAATGTGCGGTTGTCCTCGATAAAGGAACATTTTCTGCAAAGGAAGGCAATTTATTAAACCCAAACTAGACTAAATTATTTTTATTCATGAGCAGAGGACAGAGTCTACCATCTGTCAGGTTTACACTGAAACTGCACGCCACATTCGCGTCCACATCTGCACACAGATACGCGCTTTTATGTGTTGAATATGTATTATTTATGCCACTACTAGCGACGGTAGCAGCACAGTCAAGCATCTCGAATGCGAGTGACGTTGAAGTTCTTCATGGAAGAGGTGATTTATTATAATTATTCAGGAGAGGGAGTCTGATTAGCAAATAAATTAACCTTTTGAAGCACTTCAGTCAGCTTTTAATGACTAGCTGAAGTTCACTAATGACATTTCTGTGGATGTTGGCTGAAATCAAATCTAGAGAAGAATATTCGTTTGACAGCTCGACAGAAAGATGACTTAAGACGGGACTATTAGCCGAATTTATCGTCTGCTCGGGAGGTTGTTTGCACTGAACTTTGTTTGATTACCCGGTGAAGTGATGATCAGACTATTAACAAATGACAGCTACAGCAATGAACCCTCATCCGTCTGTGGTTGGTAAAGAATCATAACGGCTAAATGCAATGCATAATGATATACCATAGAAATAATGAAGCTAACTAAACACAGGGCCTTTATCTCTCCCTGACATCTTCTCTCTTAGCACAGATTAGCTCCATCAGTCACACAAGCAAACCCAAAATGTCAGTTTCATGTTTCTTAACAGCTGAAATGATCATATGAGATTAACGCCAAAAGAATATGTATTGCAGTCCCATAATCCATTTGCATTCAGAGCAGTGCACAAATGCACACTGTAATTATGAACAGACAGGGCTGCATCCTCACAGCAGGACACTCCTCCACAGACACGATGCCACCTTCATCTCCATTGCATCTCCTCTTCTTCTTCTTCTTTAGTTTTTTTTCTCTGTCTTTCTCTGTGTCCCGCTGTCACGCTCACAATGTGAAGCTTATCTTTGTCCTCTCGGAGTAATAGCATTATAAGAAAACTGAAAATAGAGCAGTTGAGAATAGTGGTTTTTGAGGATGGACTGTGTCAGCCAACACAGTATTAGAAGATTACAGCTGTTTGTCAGCATCTGGCTGGATGTGATAAAAGAGATCAATGTGTGCTTCACTGAACGGTTGTGTGTATAGGTCTATAATTATGCACCAAAAGTTAAAGTACTGACTTTTGAATGGAAGATGGCTCAACTTTACGATTGGATGCTACAGATTTTTTCTGGAAATATTTTCTGCACTCCAGCTGAGCTATTTTGGCTGCTATGAAATATGAAGTGAAGTGTTGTGCATATATCATTAAACTGCCAGTTAAGAAAACTTTCACACACTGAATTCTGCACTCCAAATTTAACTCAGTTCACACTTGCACTATCTAAGTTGCCAGATCAACGGCAACATTTTCCACCAAACCAGAAAAAAAATGCAAAATAATAATATTTGCTTTACTTAAGGTATGCCAAATATTAATGATCCTCATCTCAAGTTGCCTACTTGTTAATGAAATACTAACAAAGAAATCTATATCAGAGCTTGCATCTGCACTTGCCCCAAGGTACCAGTGTCGGCTTGGCTCTACTATACAGCCTGTAGCCTTATTTAGGATGTTGCTTTAGCTTCTTAGACCAAACATGTTGTGTACCATATGGATGCACTCATCCAGATAAAACTGTAGACAGCTGCTGCCAATTCGACAGAGTCAGGTCTGTAATAACTTCAGAATGTGGTAAATAATGCAGAACTTATAACAGTTAAAGCCCCACTTATTTTTCTTGGGAGTTTATGGACCAAAGCTGGAGTTACAGGGGTAGTTCACCCAAAACTTTAATTCAGATATTGTTCCTCTACTTCTCTGACATCGTTTCTTCTTATACATCTAGAATTTTTAGTGTGACTTGCTCAGAGATATTCACTCTATAAATGTCTGCCTTGTCATTAATATAATGGCATTAAATGCCTATCAGCTCAAAAAGTCCAAGAGAGAGTGCATTCAGAAGCAAAATGAGCTGCCGTGTCTTTCCATAAATCCTGACCAGATTGCTCGAAATAATCTAAACTTGTGAGCAGTTTCTTCTCTTTTATGAGACTATAAACATCAACCATATTATTGCACAAAAAGAAGCAGACAGCCTTGGTCCTCTGGCCAGCCATCTCTCTCACACAGTAAGAAACCTCTGAGTTTTTTTTTTTTGGATAGCTCTCTTTTAAATTAGAGAAGCAAGTGTCCTCAGTGGTAAAAACCGGCTTTTCCCAATTACGTTTGATATCAAAGGCAAAGCCCTATCTTCCTTTAAAAGTATTTGAAAAACTTATTGATGCATTTATCACCTCTAGATTGGACTACTGTAACTATACATGGGCCTCCAACACTCTTCTCTCTACCGTTTGCAGTTAGTTCAAAATGTTGCTGCACGCCTTCACATCACCCAGTCCTATCTAATTTACACTGGCTCCCTGACAAATACCGTATAGACTTTAAAATTCTCTTGCTTAGTTTTAAAAATTTTAAACAATGTGGCACCCAGTTATGTGACTGAACTCCTCCGCTTGTATAACCCCAGGAGAGCACCAAGATCATCTTGCCAGATGCTCTTAGAACAAAGTAGATCCCAGTGGAAGTTCAGAGGTGATCGCGCCTTTGCAGTTGTAGCACCTAGAATAACCTCAGTGCTTTTATTCGTACGTCTTAGTCTATTCATTCCTTTAAATCGCGCATTAAAACTCACTTTTTTCTCTTGGCTTTTGAATCAAATTAGTTTAACCATCATCAGGCCTGTTTTATGTCTGTCACCTTTGATGTTTGTTGGTGTGTATTGTTTGTTAACTTTTTTCCTTTACATTGCCTTTTAATGTGTCGCTGACTTTTGCTGATAGTTAAGCACTTTGTTCGACCCTGTTGTTTTAAAATGTGCTACATAAATAAATAAAGCTTAAAGCAGGGAGCAGGGAAGACGCTCATGGTGAAAGTTAGGGTAAGTTGCTTTTGGGCAAGACAGATAATTTTAAATCAAATAATCACAAGATGTGATTGAAGTGCAGCTTTAATTCAAGGGGTTTTACAAAAAAATGTTATTAACTGTGCAGGAATTACAGACATTTTCACACAGTCGCATTTTAAGTGAATTTAGCAGTTGACTGATAACCTGGTAGGTTTAGGTGGGTTTATTTCATGACAAAGAGGTTTAAGTGTGTTAGAAGATTTCCCTTAGGGGTAGGAAAGACACAGAGACTCTAGATTTATCGTGCACACACGGGTAGCCTCCTGGAGCGATGCCTCGGAGCGGAACGTGCAACCAAGGCAAAACCCCAAAAGACTGACGTCGTGTGATGGCCCGGTTCTTTATTTATAGTAGAAAGTGATTACACAAGCACTGAGTGCTGCCAGTAAATGTACAGAAAACCAACTCCTTATATGTTATAAACATTGCTTCTTCTCATGCTCCTCAAAGGAAAGAGGGACCACGTCTGGTAACGTCCAGACGTGCAAAGCGTACTCTGCCTATGTAAGGTGAACAATAAAACTCAGTAGAAAAACACTCAGAGTTACATGCTAATCATGCAACGGGTTATAGAGAATATGCACAGGTCATCATGCAGACAAACTTATTGCTCTTATTTCTATTAACACTAAGGGTCCAAATGCTGCT
>VUQR01024894.1:0-10653 GCA_015108515.1 Hemichromis elongatus | reverse complement strand
CATCAAGTGCGGGATTTACCAAGGAGATGCTCTGTCCCCACTGCTGTTCTGCATAGGCCTGAACCCCCTCAGTGAGATCATAGACAAGACTGGCTACGGATACCGGCTACGGAATGGAGCAGTTATCAGCCACCTCCTGTACATGGATGACATCAAGCTGTAGGCCAAGAGTGAACGAGACATCGATTCACTAATCCATACCACCAGGATATACAGCAATGACATCGGAATGTTGTTCGGACTGGAGAAATGTAGTTGGATGATAACAAAGAGAGGAAAGGTAGTCAGAACTGAGGGGACCGAACTACCAGAAGGCAACATTGCAGACATTGAAGACAGCTACAAGTACTTGGGGATCCCACAGGCAAATGGGAATCATGAAGAGGTCGCTAGGAAAGCTGCAACCACCAAGTACCTGCAGAGGGTCAGGCAAGTCCTGAGAAGTCAGCTGAACGGTAAGAACAAGATCCGGGCTATCAACACCTACGCCCTGCCAGGTACCCTGCTGGGATCATAAGCTGGCAAAAGGAGGAGATAGAAGCTAATGACATCAAGACAAGAAAGCTCCTGACCATGCATGGAGGGTTTCACCCCAAGTCCTGAGGCTGTATGCTAAGTGGAAGGAAAGAAGGCCGGGGACTGGTGAGTGTCAGCACCACAGTCCAGGATGAGACAACTAACATCCACAAATACATCACTAAGGTGGCCCCAACTGTTCACGTTGGACATGCGAATGTACAAGCGATGAGCTAGGGGCGATTTTGTGTTTTTTGCCACTTCTACCGCGTTCGGTGTGAACGCACTGTAAGGAGCTGTAAAGCAAAGGTGTCTGGACTTCTTTAGGTTGCTTGAAGACGTTCAAGAAGCTTCATGGATGAGAGGTGAAATGTCTTCAAGCAACCTAAAGAAGTCCAGACGCCTTTGCTTTACAGCTCCAACTGGGAAAACCTACAACATTGTAAGCTGGCCTAGAGGGATCTCTGGGAAATGGAAGGAAGCAGACAGCTCAATAGTTAGAGCCACCAATGATATTCTTTCTATACCCAAAACCTACACCTACTGACAATCAGTCTAGATGTATGAAGAACTACCACCATTGCCCCGCTCCTCTACTGTCCAGACTGCCAAGTAATGTAACTCCTTTCATGAGAGTAGGAGAAGGTCTGGTGATCATAAGCAAAAGTGAACACGTCCTTCCTTGACCTGGCACATGACCTGAAAGACCACATTGCCCTTGATCCCAAACCGGTCTTTCCAAATTAACAACCAATTTCACTTCATCTTGTGGCCATTTTTGCAGAAGATATTATCAAAGAAACTGAAGACAGGGTGCCCACATCACAACCCCAATAAAGCTGTTACATGCTTCAAACAAAGAACATCAGAGAAGAAGCAGTGCCGATTACTTAAGGGATCGTACCATTGAGTCCTAAAAGCTCTAATGATCCTTTTTATAAATTAGCTCCTAGGATACAGAGTCCCTGCCTGTCCCCAGACATAAACAGAAGTCAGCAAAACACAGGAGCTGAACTAACCTGCACACATCAAATGCTCTGGAGCCCCTTTAAATCAAAGCTTAAAGTTCATTTTTATGTCTTACCTTCTTTAACACTCCAGGCCTAACGCTGCTGCTCTCCCTTGTCTTTGAATCTTTCTGCTCTCATTTCTTTCATTGTTGATTTCATTCATCTGACCAGTCTTTTCCTCTCTGTGTTTCTTTCTCATATCCTTAAAATTAATAATTATCTCATCTCTAGTATTTGTACTTTAAATCTGCTTTATGGTACATGCAAAATGTGAGACTGACTTGGAAGGGCAAGCAAAGCACATTCCATGGAAAGTAAATGGAAACAGATTTGTGTTTTTTTTTTTAATCACACCTTATCATTAGCAAACACATTGTATGTAATTATCAGTGAAACTCTACTCGATCACAAACTAACAGACTGACTGCAGACTGACTCGATTTTTACTGCTGTTTTATTACCACCTTGGTGCAATGAACTGGTCCTGTCTTCAAACAACCATTTGGTGTTTACAGTTCACATTGCATTGTATGTTTTCTCAAGTTGGTAGTGTTAATTGCAGTTAGTGGCACACCAAAAATGAAACTACTGGCTTTTAGATGCTAGCCTGTGAGCTTTGCTTTCACCATGTAATACAGTCTACAGCACAGTACAGCATATCACACAGAGCAGAAACAGAAAGCGGCTGCTTGTTTTGTCTGCTTATTCCCAGCTTTGCCCCAGTACTGTAGCTCACCTGTTAATCGCTTACCTGTAAACATGCTGCTCCATCTACGGTTAGGGGATCACTTTCTCTTTTGTTTTGTTGCTATAAGGTAAGTTTTTTTTTAATCTAGAAGAGTTACCTCTTAGATTAGTTTTGTGATTTTGGAACTACAAATGTTCTTATAAAAAGATTTTGTATCTAAAGGAAAAAACTAGCAGATGTTAACGGGTTCCTATAAAGGTCAACCCTTTGCATGGCACTGTCCGACTAAACCATGGAGAAACACTTTCTCTAGTTCAAACATGTGAGGTCAGCGCTCTTACCTGCACTGAAGCCTGTGGAGAAACACAAGACTTTCCTGTTATTGCACCTGCAAAAACGGCATCACCTTAGCTGAACCTGCAGCCTATGAAGACTACCTGAGAACTACACCCAGTCGTGTAAATAAAAACTTGAAATCATTTGCTCTGCTTTGCAAAGACAGCTCTGTTGGTACCAATATTATTGCAAAGGAGTATCTTAATATAAATGTAAGCATCTATTAATATGAGCGAGTGACAGTTTGTATTTTTATTTTTGACAACCCTATTATTTCTGCAACTGTAACAAACTGGCAGATATTAAGAGTAAGAACCTGGGTCAGACATTCACTCAATGGAAAGAGCTCCAGAACCAGAGAGGACACAAAAATACATGAGTTTGTTGTACTTTCTCTGCTTATATCCATTTTTTTAAAACATCTTTTAAACTTTTGAAGTGAAAGGGAACCTTTGAGTTACTCATCCTACAGTTTTAAGGATGAGCAAAGTTTCTTCTACAATATATTATTTTTTATCAACCTACCTTCACCTTGTCATTGGCAACAACTCCAATAGTTCTCCAAAGTTTTTGCAAGTCAGAAGAAAAAAAGTAATTATTTTAGGTGACATGCATTAAAAACTATTTAAATTTTTCCCCCAAAAAGTAGGTGATGCCTTTCTCCAAATATAGTGTTGGTTTTAAAACCTATGATGAAAAAAACAAGAGGTCATATTGGCAGAACTTCTGGGGTATAAAAGTTATTAAAAACTTTTGTCATCTACTTTCTCCAGAGACAGTGGATCTGTATATGAGGGAAAAGCCCCACAAGGGTACCCTTCACGAGAGCTGCAGGGACAGTTGATTATTAGTAGTGTGCTGGAGCAGACTTCTTTGAAAATGAATAAAGCCCTTAGCTCAGCAGGTACATTCAGTAGAGTAGGGTCCCGAGGGCCACCAAATACAGGTATTCGAACATCACTAACAGAGGAGGAGGAGTGCTGTTGTTGAAGTTGGATCTTTCCCAAGGGTCTTAGACCTTCAGAGCAATAGTATCCAGCCTTTTAAAGGAAAAAGCACACCCTTGCCAGCAGATATAAACAGTTTGGAGGTAGTGTGCAGAAAGTGGTACTGAAACAATAAATCTGTCACATTTTACATAATACAGATTTTATGCTAGACCCTGATCTTTGCCTGACATTGGAAAGATGAGATTTGCAGAACATCAGCGCTCTGGTTATGTTTGTGTGTACCACAAACATAACCAGACACATACACCAGATTCCTGTCACCTTCCATGTATGTCTCACATGGCTGGGGAGAAATCTGGGGAAGGTCACGAGCCGTTTGATATTCAGGACGAGCACCCCGCCAGAGCCGCGCTGCCGATGGAAACTGACAGTACGCCATCAGCAGAACCATCAATCACATGAGAGCAGAGACTTTGGAAACATCAAGGTCCCCTGGGACGCTTTCACAAGAAAGGAGGGAGGTTCGCCATTCACAAGAAGCTCTGTGAGTTCATCGAGTGTGCAGAAATTGTATCTAAAACACCCATCGGACTGATTCATGTGTTTTATTACTTTTTCCCTTCATATCATTGTCCCAAAACACTACCTGATTCCACTCCCCTTACAGTTAGTTAGTATGCATACTGTGCGACAACACGCGTCTCTTTATTTATTATGTTTACATCCATTTAGAAGCAGTGATATCAGATATTCATTGGAACTGTGTGTATCAGGTACAGTTAGTGAGTAGCTGGACAAAAATCCACATCTGATCTAATGCAGCATCAGTGCTCACCCCCACATTAAAAAAATGGAAAAGTTCCCCTTTGCTGCCTAAATTTCCGTAGCTTACTCATGTAAACAAAGTACGTGTTTCCTGTTAATAGCAATTTTTACTGAATATCAAAATATCTTCAAGGCATATCTACAAGCAGACCGACAGATCGCCTGGATTACATAAGCTGCTCAAAGAAGGTTTCACCACTAGGATTTATTATCCAGAGCTGAACAGCAACAAAGGGGGGGAAATCGACGACTTTGTGCTCTGTTGGCCAGTCTCATGGAAGTGGGGGAAACATGGTTGAAGACTCACATTCTGTTAGTTTGATGTGAGGTATCTGACACGATCAGGTTACTCTGCTCCCTCTACAGCCTCACACGTATTCATTCGTATCAAAGTAAGTGACTCTATTTGTGGTTTAACCCTTTTAGACCGTTCAGAGCGGCACCGCTCCGTTTTGCGTAACTATTTTACCTTCAGGCCCTTAAATGCCCATCCTGGTGTTTTTAAAAGTCATGTTTGACTTTATGCCTTTCTGCTTAGTTTCTGGGATGCTTAGAACTCAAACTGCACTGCTGGAAATATTTTATTTTGATGCACATGCTGTTTTTCTTGCAAATTTGCATTATAATATTTATTTTCGTTTTTCCTGCAGTATATAAAAATTGATGTATCTCAAAAATAAAACTATGAAGAAACTCAAATTAAATTTCCTGTGGTTGGAAACTATTTTGTGTAATTTTTTGTATTTACAGTTTTGAGGCATAAACCTCTTAAATTTCTCTAACTAGAAAACAATTTAACATTTTTTTGTAGTTTAATGCACTTTTTTGCTATTTATCCCGTTACTATGGACTGAATGCATACATATTATTAAAATTTGGGCTCTAACTGTTCTTTTGATGTATAACTTGAAATGCTCCCAAAAATGGCACTACAGCAGGTAAAATATAAAGATAAGCTCTGGCGGACTTGGTTCTATGGTAGGTCTTATGCATACATATATATATGCACATGGGTTGTTGATGGTGAAAGTCAGAGTTCTTAAACTAGGGTTGTTTGATCATGAAACCTGATGACAAAGACGAAAATCATGCTTTGGGTTGCAAATGCAATAAGGTAAAACTGTAGTCTGACCAACTGTCAGAGACTCCCAGGAACGAATAAAGAAATGATTCTTAGGGCCTTACTGTATGTGTGCATTACCCACCCATGTGCTGCATGTTTAAAATTATCATCATGTCAAACACTCACAGCATCTGCTTACTGAAGTCATCCTTATCTCCAGGCAAACTGGCACACAAATCCCCAGAAATGAATCCTAATCTGAGAGATCTGTGGCAGGATTTAGCATTGCTTGTTTAAGTCAGTGTATCCAGGACCACACTGGCTGTTTTAATTATAGAAACCAATTTGACTTAGACGCTATCTCTGCTTTATTTCATGTCATATCAGAGAATTAAAACTTTGCGATTTCTTATTAACTTCTGCTAAAATATTTCTAAACTGTTCTTTAATCTGCACCTCGCAAGTCAACATCGCGCCTACAAGTTTATTTTGCCATGTCAGTCGTTTGTTGAGAGGCTGAGCGGCTGAGCGGCAGGCTACTGTACCTCCCTGGAGAACAATGTGCAGCTGAAGTGATGTCATGTCATCTCCTGTCAGTCTTTGTTCTTTTGGCCTATAAAGCAGCAAAATATGAAATCCATGCCCTGAGCATCTTTGTGTCTGCGTTCAGAGTTCATGTCTTACGCTGCTGTCAGCTTCTTTTAAAGAAGGCAAGAAATCCTGAGAGTGACAGAAAACACAGGCTGACTGATACATCTGAAGATTTATTCACTGTAATAGTGAGCTTATATGTCAATAGCAACACTGAGCCCACCTCCTCTGCCAGACTTTGTTGGTTGAAGACATATGTCATAAGTGTTGCTGAAGGTTTAAGCTCATTAGCTTTATGTCCTTAACTCCTTATTCTCCTTATGACTTTACTCAGGCATATTTTTATGATTTATTTTTTGTTTGGCATTGAACATGTTACACTTAGTTATGAGATACAGATGGACCTGTTTAACCAAACAGTCCTCGTGTCTACAGTGTCATGGGAAAGTAGCACTCGAATGTTGCCCATGGATAAACTGACAGCCAGAAGAAAAAACCCTTTTTACAGTCAAACTTCTCTGTAATTAGGTCACAGCTTTTTAAATGTCGCCTCTTTGTGTGTCTTTATTGGCAGGCACACTGTGGGTAAAAACATCCTACATCAATACTCCTTAATCTATCTGTCGATATGACTGCATTCAGACTCATTCTGTGTGACAGGCGAGAAAGGAAATGTTCCTGGGCCTTATCTGGTAAGAGCAGGGTGTTTGTTCAGACGACAGATGAACTTTAAATTGCTCATTATGAGTAACTGAAGCGAGAACCTCACTTTCATTTAAAAGGAACGCAGGTTTACTGCTGCTCAACACACCGGTATCACAAAACACACATATCGTCAATCAGAGCTCTTTAACAGAGTGTTAATGATTATGTATTTATACATCAGAGTCATGTAAATCGATACTAAAATGAACAGGAAATTGTAGTCAAAATGTAAAATGATTACTGAGGCAGAACAGTGTGAAATCACGTGGGAACAATAAACACAGTGAGACGCCTGTTTACAGCCCGGTGCACCAATCAGTATTTGGTCTGTATGGACAGATCCCCCTACAGAACGACCACAGGGTGGGTTCTTCATTACTTACAGTATCGTTCCCTAATGTGAGGAGTGTGGCCGCCTTGGCTGATTGATTCAACACATGGAGCTGTAAATGACGGCTACATGCTACACCGTTACCGACCGTTCAAACCGCACTTCATCCTGTCATTCCAACATGGTCACATTTGGATTAAAACAAACAAACAAAAACACACAACGATTGATGATGCCATCACAATTATAAATGGTCCATGAATCTTATGTAAATGTAGGAATTCAAGGGCCCACAACTCTGATTATTTCACAGGAAAATATGCTCCAGAAAAAAATCATGTTTTAATGTTTTGTTTTTTTTTTACATTAACTGTAAATCTGTGAACACCAGGATCAGAAGCTGCTGTCATGAATTTATTATAGAGTTGCTTCTTGTGCTTGTTGCTTTCCTGTTGCATGACGCAGTCTTGACCAGATTTTTCACACCTGACCCTAAAACACTTTGGTAAACGGTCAGTGGTTTACTCAGTGATTGCCCAGATTCTGTGGCTGAGGAGCCTGAAGTATCAGCCCTCCACCGCCGTGCTTGAGTGTTACACTTTGGTCCTGTCTGTCCAAAGGACGTTGGTCCACAGGTCTTATGTCTTGTTCAGATGTAAACCTACTACAAGACATGCTGCCAACAAGCTTTCTTGTGACAACCACTTCAAACATACACATTCAGTGTGTTTCTAATTTTGCCCTCACAAACGTTTGAACACTCTGACCATGGGATACATTTACTGGGCAGACTCTATCGTTGTGTTACACTTGCTGATGATCAATCAGCAAGTGTCAATGCTTCTGATTATCAGTGCGTGGCTGATTTCACCCCTTTAATTCTTATGGGAGCAATAAGAATGTGCTTAATGTTTTTCTTCACATGACTGTAGGGTTAGTCATGGTGCTTGCGTTAGGGTTGCTGTTTTTGTTTAATGTGTTTTCATGTTTTAAACAAATGATGTGAAAACCTGTGTAGGAAATCTGCGATCTGCTTCTGATTGTGCAACTCGTCTTTTTCTCTGCAAATAAGTGAAAATGATCCTTTAAATCCAAACGAGGCATTACTCGGAGGTAAAAACCAGCCACGTATACATTTTGCACAAACATTTCACTAAGTAAACATGCTGGGTGAAGAAAACATTTGATTTTTGCTCCCCGCCCCGACCCACATGAAAACCCTCCTCTGTCATCTTCCATTCTCACACCTCTGCTGTGGTGAAATGTCACAGCTGTTACACCCTGTGACTCATCATCCCTGTGACAGGCTGACATTTGCTTCCTCCGTTGTTGCCCTCATCTGCAGCTTCTTATCTCTTAATACAGCGGGCTGTCCCTGCTCTGTTATTCTGTCTGCATTATCAGGGCGCAGACAGGATGAACATGCATGAAGACAGGAGACATGCAACAGCATCCCCCGATGAAGCAGAGGATGGTACAGAGAAGACGAATGATCAGGGGGCAGAAACAGATGGCAGACAGTGCAGATGGATAACAACCCTGTGTTGTTTAGACTACAGTAATGAAGCACCCCTGGTGAAATAAGAAGCTCGGTGTATTTTCCTTTGACAGCTTTCTCAGTTGGCATCAGCGTTATATCTGCAGCATTAAACAAAAGCATTCTGTAAGTGAAACACAGATACAGACATCTATATGTACATCAGAGGTCATTATATCAGCACACAGTGAGTAGAGCCGTATAGATACCACTGAGGTTACAGAGAGGAACTAAACACATTAACAGTGACACTGACTGCAGAACTGTTTGGGTTAATGCTGGTCAGCTACGCCCCACAGACGAAGGTCCCTCTGTCAAAGTAAAGCAGCACTTGTTTGAAATCAGTTCCCACACTCGCTTTGTGAAAGAAAAAAACTAAACATAAATGCAGCGTGTCGGTGTGACCTCACAGGCTGGATATGGTTGAAAATGTTCTCCGTGTACAGCAGAAATCAGCACACGTATATTAAAATGGTCAACATTACACTAAGCATCACATTTACTGTTAAAAAGTCTCATAGCCATTTACCTCCCCAGTTAGTTGTCACAGTGAGCATGGCTGCTCATGGTCACATCCATGAACATCTACAGTGATAGTATGACTGTGTGAAAGTTACGGTTAAATTTAAGCATGATTATTCCACAAAACAGCTGATTTCACTTTGCTCAAAAAATAACTCAACACAATAACACTCAATGAATGGATAATAACCTATTGTCCCAGCTGAGCAGCATTTATCCAGATGTGCCTGATGTCCATACGTGCTCTCTAAAAGGGAAGTATCAGAGTTACACATTGAATATGGGAGGTATGGTGCTTGCTACGGCTGTGTGGCTCACCTTACTGTGAAACCAGAGAGATCCCCAATAGGAGACTGGAGGGGTTGTTGATAAATGCTGATGTGACCAGAGATCACACAACATACCGTCCAAGCAATTCGTTCATCCTTATCTAAAGCAATGTGGTGGGGGTTTTTTATTTAAGGGAAACAGAATCAGTAAAATCAGCACACCGGTTATGCACTTGTCACACAGTGGAAATTGGTATTTATCTTGTATATTGGTTTTATTCTTCTAATTTTTAGTGTTTGTTTATGAGTACATGTTTTATTTGCATGAATTTATTGTTTCTATTGCATGTTTGTATGTTCTTTATTTTGCATGGTTTTAATCCACTGTGGACTGGCTGCACATGGGACAAATTGGCTGATAGGGATCACCTGCTGAGGCAAAGGTGTGTCCAGAGGTGGCCTATCAGCTGTGCAAAGACCTTTTAAAAGCAAACTAGCTGAGCCCTGGGAGAGAGCCCCAGATGAGTAGGAATGTGTGGAGGCCACGTCAGAAAGGAGGGACCCGCTGCCTCATCGTGGAGTGACACAGGACAGTTGGCCAGCGGAACACGGCGATCCCGTCCCGACGAAAGGAAATAGTGACAGTGGGAAACGACGCGTGAAATCAACAGCAGGGCAGGGGTGTTCCTCTGCCTGCATCTGTGAGTATCGTTTTCCCACTGTTGCGCGCTAGGTGTAGCTTTGCCGGGGGAGGGTCGCAGCGGCTATGCCGACAACGTTGCTGGCCCGTGTCCGTTTGTTTCAGGGCGGTGCTACGAGGGAGGCCGCGTTTGCAGCAGCCATGGGCTCAGGTGTGGAGTGCGGCTGGACTGTGTGGTGGCGCGCCTGCAGGGGGAGACAGGTCTGCGGCAGGAGTCTCCCTCTTGGTCTTCCGGCTGGCGTGATCGCTGTCTTGGAAAAGGAACTCCTCTCCTGCTTGCTGGTTAAGGAGCATTGGCCTGAGCAGGGCTGGACTATGGGATTCTGGGACTGAGGGGAAATTTAGTATATAGGGGATATTGTTCTTTTTCTTTTCTGAATAGTGTATGTTTATATTTCTTTCTGCCGGCAGGGTTTTTAGTATATTGAGGATGTTCTTTTATTGTATGGGGGGTGTTTTAAAATTGGGTTTTTACTACTTTTAGCATTGGGTTTTTTTTTTTTTTATTGGGTTTAGCTTTTAGTAACTTTTTATGGTGTATAATTTTAAGGGTGGTTTTTATTAGTGTCCCATGGCCTGTAAATAAACTGTTTCTGATCGATCAGACCGG
>VUQR01024892.1:0-18106 GCA_015108515.1 Hemichromis elongatus | reverse complement strand
GAGATTACAGCTGAATAAACGTCAAAAAGTGTGAGATGATGGAGAGGTTACTTCAGTGTCCTGTTATATGATAGCAGGGAGCAGACAGCTATGTCCACACGTACACGGCTGTTTTGGTCACTGAAAAAGGAATTTTTTAAGAACTCCTGCCAGGGTAGAGATTTTCGAAAACTCAGTTTTAAGTGTGGTCAGAGTTATCAAAAATACCCGTATACATGTGAACGTAGCCCGAGACAGCTGGTGACGCAAGTCTGAAGACTAGACCGTCCAAATTCACCAGCCACTCACTTCCGCCCTAACCCACCTCATGAGGACCTGGTCGACGTAGATCCCGTAGGTCGGGTCCTCATGAGGATGCAACCCATGAATTTGGACACAGCTACAATCTTTTGACTGGCATGGGAACGCCTGGGTGTTCCCTCAGAGAAGCTGGATGAGGTGGCTGAGGAGAGGGAGGTCTGGGCTTCTCTGCTTGGGCTGCTGCCCCCGCGACCCGGCCCCGGATAAGCGGAGGAAGAAGGATGGATGGATGGATGGATGGATAAATAAATGGAAGATACAAAGCATGTTGAAAACACAACACAACAGAGTAGTTTGGACCTGGAGGCAGGGTTCATACATCATCACTTAAAGACCGGATTGAGCCTTTTCCCTAAATTGCGGAGTATAAGTTCAAATATTAATCTTATCCCTCCGCAGCAAGTGTATTCTATTGTTTTTATTATTTTCCAGTTTATTTTATGTGCATATAATTCAAGATGGAAGGAAACTTAAAGTATTTGAACCATGGTTGTTTTGTGGAGACAACCAAGCCTTTGGCATAGTGGGTTAGAGGTAAATATTAGTATGTTGCTGATTAAGGCTTGAGTCAAAACTTATGAAATTGTTAATTTCCTTTGCTGCAACAACATCATAAGCAATTGAAAGCAGATGGATAGATTTGCTTGGAGGAGATTGTACATTTGCTTAACATTTTGCTGTAGTCCTATGAGACCTCTGATCTAATGAAGACACACGATAAGCCAGGCAAAAGTTGGCATGGGACATTTTGGCTGAGAGAGGAAGTCAAACAGGGAGCCAGGCCCTGATATTTACCGTAGAAGACCAAATGCCAAGATTAAATGGATCGGAGCCATTTGTCTGCTGGATTTATAATAGAATCTAAAAATCCATCTTAAATAATTTACTAAGTCCATCATTCATTTGTTGATTTTAATCCAATAATTAAGTGTTGTTTTATATTCGAGTTACAACCATTTTTTATACTGATTTGTCTTATTTTATTTATTCACCGCTTTTCTTTTTCTATGTAAAAACTGATTCAGCCTGTCTAAAAGATTTTAATGGAAATAACAAAGTAAAAATGCAAGGAGGCAATTCTAGCTCAGCTGTGTCAGGAATAAGGCTGCATGGAATGATGCCTGTTTGGATTGGAAAGCTTTTACTCATCACTTCCTGTCATCCTGATTGCATGTACCCTCATGAAATGTTTCTTGGGGTGGAATTTTCATATATAAAAGGAAGACACATGTCATGATTTTCATCAAGTTTTAACGAACAGATTGACATGGGGACACTCATTATGCAAATAAGCCACCATGTAGTAATTCCCTAAGTTGGCAGTGTCATACTTAAGATGATTATATCAAAATCATTCTGTCTATTTGAATTGCGTGTTAATTTGGGGATACAAAGCTCATTTCATCCTTTGCCACTGTAAAATAAGAGCAATGAATATACATGAAGAACAGTTTAATACAATAATATCTTCTGATAGCTCTCTAATGTGTGCCAGTGGAAGTGCTGCAAAATGATATTGATGAGATATGCTTAAACAGCCATCCCACCCCCAGCACAAAGAGGCCAGAAGACTGTCTCCAGTAATATTTCATGGTAACATATAACGCAAAACGTAGCCCCAAGTTCAAATATGAAGCTGTCACTGTTTTAAAAAATAAAATAAATACAAATAATTGAAAAAAAAACCTTCAGGAGACAGAATACAATGGACATATCCAAATGTTTAAAGCTTCTTGGCATGGACGCAGGCTTGTATGCCCATGCAAATACACGCCCTGCTGCTGGCTGCTCTGAGCCACCCCCTGACTAAAACCACTTGTTTACTCAGTGATCCCACGCTGGCTTCCAGACCACAGTGACCTGGGAGCGGGGCAACTTTCAGCGGCCTTGCCTGCCCCATAGCCGCTGTCCCTGGCTGAAGATCAAGGCTGTCTGAGTTTGCTCAAAACACAGCCACTGAGAACCCAGACTATGTAGGAAGGAGAGAGTGAAACTTGCAATTGTGTTGACAGCGCAGTTAAAATACACAAAAACATGTCTATAACTTTTCTCCTGCCTCTTGAAAATCGATCGTTTCTAATGAAGGTTAGAAACTGTTAGTTAGTAGTGCTCCAAAGAAACATCCAAAAGCAATTGCTTGTTGTTGCTTATTTTTAATCAGCGTGTCTTCTGTTGTTTTTCTTTTTTATTAATAATTAAGTCTTTTCTGCAGTTCAGTGTAAAACTGATTAGGTGCAGGATGATAAATATCATCAGCAGAACAGAGTCAGCAGATCAGCTATATTGTACAAGGTAGCACAAGGATTTCGTCAATATTTCTCAAGAAGAAAGTGAGAGATCAATGAATTCATAACACAAAGGGGAACCACAAAATCAGCCCTGACATTGCAACTTTAAATCAGTACTGACAGTTGCCCAAAATAACCCGAAGGTCACCAGTAAACACTTTGACTTTATTCAAATTTACACCTTATTTGTTGTGCTTGGAAAACCTTAAAGAGGATTCTCTGTGGCAAACTGTAGATAAAAAGAATATTTAGCTTCTTAGCAGGCTTCCCATTAAACATAGGAAAAAAATTGCTCTTCTTTCTTTTTTTTTTTACAGGAAACATTGTTTGCATGTTAAGCAACTTTCTGAACATTGTGGTGTAAACAAGTTTCACACCTGACATGTTGCAGTCAGGATAGGGCAAAGTGGAGCCATCAATATGCAATTACTCTAATGCAATTAAACATGACTCTTCCTCTGCTCTTGTAATCGATACCGATCATTTCCTCTAATCACAGGAAATGTGTCGTCAAGGTCCAGCAGGGGTGTCATTCCTGTAATTAAGCATCTCGTCACAAAAACCACCAAGCAAAACAGGCCACTCGCTCCCACTCTTTAACCTCATCCTTCCTCTACAGTATCCGGTGCTGTCTAATTATGGGCTTTCAGGATGAAAAGTCTTGGCCAAAAAACATTTTCCACAAACAGGAGAGCCATCATCACAAACAAGGTGGCACTGTAATGAAAAGGGAAATGCCTGCCTGCTTCTCAATTGACAAGCTGAGTTCTGTATGAAACATATATTAACTGTGTGTGTTTGCTTATATTTGGGTGTCTGCCATGTCGTTTAACATCTAAATTTTGGAGGTTTAGCCTATGCCCTACAATGACCCATGTGTGAACATGTGAGTGGGAGCGGAGCAGTAACAGGATGTGGCCCATGAGGGACTCAGCAGTAGGATTAGAACCATGCCAAACACTTGTGTAACAAACAGCCTGTTAAACCAGGCAGAGCCAAGAGGAAAGAGTGGGACGCAGTGTCTACCGTACACCAAACAGTGAAGAGAGCCACATCATCATACTACCCGACTCTTGGTTGCCCTGGTGACCTGTAACATGTCATGCTAACCTTGCACTGTGGGTGAAATAATGTTCAGGCTGAATCATCCTAATAAAAGGGAGAGCATAGCAAGTCTGTTTTATAATGCACAATACACAGCATCAATTTAATAATCTTATGATATATTATGACATAGGTTTGTCTCATTCTGTTTCATCCATGTAGCAAAATTTGACATTGCAAACATTTATAATGATTTTTAGCACTATTTTTAGAAGCGTCCTCAAATTTCCCTGCCTACCAGACACGGGGATTTCTACTCGTTTGCTTTCAGCCTGGCAAAAGTGGGCTGACCAAGTCTTTAGTCGGACCTCCACAGCTGGTTGTGAGAAAGGCAAAAGAATAAGTTGTTTGCTTAAAAATTAAATAAATTATATAATTTTTCTCTGAAACTATAGTGACAGAGGGATTTCATCAAGAGCTTCATATTGCATAAAATTAATTTACTTAAATTCATCTTAGAGTGACATAGAGCATCACCAGTGGCAGCTGAAAATAGATTAATCTTATAATGGTATCATAATGACACTGATTTAGATAATGAAAGGTTTTTTGTTTTTGTTTTTTTATGTGAGGAAAATATCATACATTGAGGTAAAATTGGTATTTGCATAGGAAAGCAAAACTGGCATTTTATTATGTATTTTCATCATTATTCTTGCAATGATAAACATTTGGTTAAGGCTCGCGGTCATGTGTAAAAGAAGTTACGCCCACAGCTGCCACCACGATTTGAGGCCCCTGCTGAAACAACAGCTTTTGCTGTTTTTCTTTGGATACTGTGGACTTCCTGCAGAGGTTGGGAAACAGCAGTCAAATATATATAGTACTTTGTGGTCCTGTACCTTGAAATTAGCACAGCTACCTTAAGTATAGGACCTCAATAGCCTTTGATTAGACCATGTCCCCAATATCTGGGACTGCACACTCTATAATGCATTGATCCATTAATTACCTGTATCTTACATTGACATCGATCTGACAACAATTTTCTTGCGGCCACAGGGAGCAATTTATCTTTCTATTCAATGCGCTGGATTTTCTCTCCCCTGTATCCTAAACCAAGGCAAAAGATCTGTGACTCCTAGGCTTTTGCATGGAAAGCTAAAGGCAATATCCAAAGCTATAAACAAAAATATATTATTTGAAGTGACACTTCACTAACAATATCATCATTATTCACTTGTGCACGTTACTTTTGTCTGGTTGAGCAGCAATCCAGCTTCAGCCCTGCTGGAGGAGATGCAGCCCTGCTATCTCCCTCTGAGGCATCACATCCCAACGCCCAGAGAGCTAATATGACAGCATATTACCACTGCTACATAGCTAACCAATAACCTTGCTGAAATATAAGCCTGTGCTTGCTACTGTAGGCAGTCACAGGCATGTCCTCTTTCATTGTTAGGACATTGTTGTGAAAGCTTTGGACAAAGTGTTAATTTAACCTTCCAAACCACTGAATGTGATTTTCAGTGATTGTTATTTTTATGTTAACAATATGCATTATGAAGAAGCCACAGCTGCAACAACAAGAAATCACGTTCTCCAATGTCCTCAAGTGCAAAGACACAAAACAAGTTTCTGTGATAAGCATAATAAGCAGTGAGTTGAATGGAAATTGAAAATCTTCAATTTTTTTACCTGTTGTTCTTTTTTTTTTTCTTTTTTTTTAGAAGCTTAATAAAGCTTTAAATAAAGCAGCTGTGACCAAATTAAAAAATTCTTTGTGGTAAGAAAAAACATTCATGAACAAAAGCATACACACACACACACATACACAAAAGAGCCAAAAAGGTTGAAATCTGACCTCTGAACACCAACAGAACACATCTAACACTGTCAAAAGTTATAATGAGACATGGCCTTCATTGTCATTAGTCTGCTTCTCTTCAGGTACTTGACGTCAGTAGAGGAAACATGATCTTCTTAAGCCTCTGGGCCACATCCTCCCTTTTGTTTGTCCTCATGTGTCAGCCCACATGAGGTCAATGAAAAATTAGGATTCAAACGTAAATAACTGTGATTAGTTTGTGCAGAGCAGATTGCTGTGTTTAAGGATTACGATTTAATTGGCCGTTCCGAGAATAAACGTGCAGAAAAATACAAGAACTTAACTGATGCAGAGCAGGAACGGACATCTGAACCTTTGCTACCAAAGCTTTACACATTAAAGGATAGAGCAGTGGAGACCAGGTTAGGTGATTTCCCACCAAATAACAAAAAACAGTAAGCCTGTTCTCATGATCTGATGGGGACAAGCAGACAATTTTGATTTTTTTTTTTTTTCATGGCTAATGACAACAGCTGTGATGTCCTCGGCACAGCCCAGTTACTCATCTTTGTATTTGAGATAAAAGAAGAGTTTTAAATTACAGAGGAGCTGGAAACAAGGCTCTCAATAAAGAGAGACTACAACAGACAGTAAAGGCTGGGCCTAAAATGGAACAAACTAGAAGGTGTTGTAACCAATGGATGCCCAGAGCTGACAAGGAAAAAGGTCTTTGTTTTGTTTTGTTTTGTTTTGCTTTTCTTTGTTGGGAGGAGGGGGTTTGCATTATAATATACAGCTGCAGGTGTTGTGTAACTTGTGTTAAAAATGTGTAAAAAAAATTTTAAAAAAATGAACGATACCGTGTGTGTTGGAATTAAAATAATTAACTTTAGCAGGGAAAGAGCACTGAATTATAGACAGCTTGTTACACATGGGATTAAACATGGCGACATAGGCTACCACACAGCTGTCGGGGGGCTCAGCCTATGCAAAGTGCTAAAGAGTGGATGTGTCCCGAGAGAAGAAATTTAAGTTTTGTGAGGAGAAAGGCAAGAACATTCTAGAGCTCTCACTCTAAATGTAATACACTTCAAATTTTCTGTTTTGCACATGTCCAGAACAGAAAATGTTTCTCTCAATGAACAAGAGGAAAAACACTGGATGATTAAACTACATGGAAAAAATAACAACAGCACTTTATAAAAAGTTAAGTCTTTGAAATTTTGCAAAACTGGATATTTTATTCATGGTTGTTTTGGGGAATGTTACTTAAAATGTTTAATACTTTGGATTTTTTTACTATGGCTGTTTCATATTTGCATATTGCCTAATTGTGACATATACTCTTACCAGTTGCAGTTTATAAAGACATAAAATTAATACTGAGCAGAGTTCAGCTTTTTAAAGCATACCTCTACAACACTCCAGGTGTCTCACGTGGCTCTGTGGGAAATGAACTGCCCACCCCTGCTCTACCTGGTGATTTATCAAGTATTGGACACAACATTGAAAATTAAGATCATCGGTCAAGAAAACTCTAGCAAACAAGTGATATTTAATTGCCAAGATTGTGGGAAATATTTTAAATAAATTATTTATAAAAAATAAGTAGGGTTTAAGTTAACAAACAGTGAAAGCAGAGGTATTGTACAACAGCAAGAAAGTGTAATACAGTTTCAAATTCAAGAGCTTTATTTGCACACTTTGATATGTGTGCCAGGCAGGGTCATGGATAGATAGTAGGTATGCAAAGTACAGGACACCAGAGTTGGTATTCCAATCCTAAATGTAGGTTTAGCCGACAAACGCTCTGTGGTCACGTAGAGAATGTGTTGAATCATCAGCAAAATATTTAAGCAAGCCGCTGAAAAGAAAAGAAAGCACTAGGCTTTCTATTTCTTGTACAGTTAGGCCCAGTTTTTGTTATTTTTCTTCTGTGCATCCCGACAACAATTGTACATTACTGTAACACCAAAAAGGCCTGAAAGACCACATAAGACTACTAAAGACCATGATGACAGAATCCTTTTCCTGGTTAAGAAAAACCCCTTCACAACATCTAACTTGTTACCACTGTTTACACTCAAGAACAACGAAGGCCAGATTAGCTGCCTGAAAAAAAAACTTTAAAAGAGTCTGCACAATACTTTAAAACAGTCTTTGGATAGATAGCACCAAAAGTAGTTTCTTTCAGAATGACAGAAAAGGTATTGAGAAGAAAACAGAGAGAAACAGCTCATGATCTATAGCATACCACATCACTACTAGAAGCAGCAGAATGAATTCTGGCCCACAGATCAGGACTATACTCTCTGCTCAGAGCCAGCCAAACTGATTGGACAACGATTTTTAGTGATGACCCAACAGCATAACAAAAAACGGCCAACCCAAGAATTTCTCAAGGCAAAGAAACAGTATATTTTTTTCAAAAGGCTGATCAGCCACCCACCTGATCTCAGCACTAAGGAGCTTTTTTTCAGTATTAAATGTAGAACTGAAGGCAGTCACCAATGGATATGTAGCAGCCAAAGGTGACGGTAAAGGCCTAGCAGAGCATCTCAAGGGAAGAAACATATTATAAGTTGATATCCATGCACACATTCATGACAAATATGAACATGAAATAGTCAATGTCTTTAGGCACTCCTTGATTAAAGGACTTGTATTCAATTATTAAAAACCACCCTAATATTTAAAATTGCCGGGGCGATTGTGGCTCAAGAGTTGGCAGTTCGTCTTGTAATTGGAAGGTTGCCGGTTCGAGCCCCGGCTCCGACAGTCTCGGTCGTTGTGTCCTTGGGCAAGACACTTCACCCGATGTGCTCAGAGGGCCCGGTGGCGCCAATGTCTGGCAGCCTCGCCTCTGTCAGTGCGCCCCAGGGCAGCTGTTGCTACAATGTAGCTTGCCATCACCAGTGTGTGGATGACTGAATCTAGTGTATAGCACTATACAAAGACAGGCCATTTACCATCTAAATATGAGGAACTATGTATAAAATGGATATAACTCCAAAACCATTAATACAATACCTGTGTTAAAAGCACTGACTTGAAACTGAGAGTCTTGACGTTTGATGTTAAACTACAAAAAAGTGTGTCTTTGTCTAAAAGCGTATGGTACAAACCGTACCACTGGTGCACTTAAAGAACCTCTAGGGCTCCATCCACACTAATACGTTTTGGTTTGAAAACGCATCGTTTTCTCTCTGTTTTGGCCCCCCGTCCACACTGAGACGGCAGTGATGGAGCATTTTAGAAACGCTCTCGAAAACGAATACATTTGAAAACGGATATTTCCGTCATAGTGTTGACAGCGAAAACTGAGACTTTCGAAAACGATGACGTATGTTAGTCATGACCACTTCAACCAAGATGGCGGAAGGCATCGTACAGCAGTTGTTTTGTTTGCTCACACTTTTTGGTGGCCCTATTGAAGATGAATATGTACTCATTTGTGATTCGGAGCAACAACACCACCTCATTATCATTCCATTTGAAAAATTCGGTGCTTCGTTTCGCCTTTTTGCCACCATATTTTAAAGAGCCGGAAAGTAAATAAACAACAGGTGGAAATGACGCAGGTCGAATCGTTTCGTGCATGTGCGGTACTGGAACGTAAGCATTTAGGGCCTCTGTGAAAACAACTGAAAACGATAGTGTGGACGCGGTGTGTTTTCAGACGAAACCGCCATTTTCAAATCTATCTGGGCTAGTGGGCGTGGCCTAAATGACGTTGATAAACAAAAATGGGCTCTATAAAGCACATTTAAGATATAGTATCTACTTCTTCATCATGGAGCATCCAACGGTGGAGCATAGAACTTGTGATAGAAAACCAGAAATGTCAAGTATTTGCCCCATGCTTGATTTCTTTAGTTTTTGTATATTTGTCACATTTAGCTTTTGGAAGGTTTCATACAGTTTTATTTGGTATAAAATTAACATACTATTAAATATCATTAAAAAACATAATATTAACAGTTTAAAAAAGTGTGGCGCAGCCAGGTATTATGTTTGGGGCAATTACTTTTTCAAACAACTTTTTCTACTTAATAAAAGAAATGAGCATTTTAGAAAAATATCATTTAAAAATCATGTGAAATAACTGTTATTATTAAAACTAAGTTTGTTTGAAATAAATAAGTATAAAAAGTGGGAAAAAATGGAGACTTATCAGCTGGCCTTTGTATGGAGTGAGACCTGAAGTAACAACAATACTTTTTTGATGAACAATCAACAGTTAAGAGTTCACCGGTCCATCACTCTGATGACAGATGGATCAGTGGCTGTTGTTACCTTGTCAAGTCTATTTTAGGAAGTCTATTCATGTACACCTACAGATACAAACAAAACTCATATTCTTTCTATGACTCATTTTCAAGGTCACACCCTTGTGTTTTTCAAATTGAAAATCCCTGAGCTCAGTTTTACCCTGTGAGTCTTGGAGATAAAGAGATCAACACAGTGGGACCACTGTAGAGCTGCTCATGGCACCAGTGGTCTCATTATTCTAATTCTGCAGCATGCTGTGATTCGGGGTCCAAATGAAAGATGTAATGTGACCCGTGTGGTAATGTTTTATATAGAAATCCTGCACATTAAAACGACCATAACACGAATGCATTCACTGTATTCCATTTGTCATTATTGGGCAATGACTGAAATTGAAAGCATGTAATAAGGTTCAATTTAAAGTCACATACTTAAGCACAGACACAGACACACAAACACCCTACAATAATTTATTACTGCTAAATTACAGCGAAAGAATTTTAATAAAAAATAGTTGTGAAGGAAAAAACAAGTTTTACTGAGTTAGTAGGTGGAATTATTTTAGCCTAAAGTACTGACGCCTACCCTCATTAATGGGCCCTTTTCACACAATTTTCCTTATATGTCCACAAAGAAGACCATTTTCAACATGTTTTCAGTCAAGTGAA
This sequence comes from Hemichromis elongatus, assembly GCA_015108515.1. Lineage (NCBI taxonomy): Eukaryota > Metazoa > Chordata > Actinopteri > Cichliformes > Cichlidae > Hemichromis > Hemichromis elongatus. The sequence goes on along the minus strand of VUQR01024892.1, from coordinate 7,706 downwards.
TAAATGTGCCATTACTCAGCACCCACCCTCACAATAATTTTCTCTCTTTCCATTTCTGTCAGTAGCGTTCAGATTCCCTCAGCCACGCCTTCCTTTCTTTTATCCAGTGTTCAGTGACACGCCGTTTGTCAAAACAGCACTTTTATTGCTTTTACTTGGTCACATTATTCTCTAATTATAATCTATACTTGTGACATTTGCACAGCCATTTCTCCCTCATCGTGATATTAGCTGTGTAACAAATTATCAGGCTCATATAACTGCTTTCCAGGGTTATATGGGACTGAACCTACCTGTCCTTTTATGGATAGCAGTAATAAAAAGATCTATATTTATATATGGATCAGAAATGTGTTTTGCCTTCATCCAGTACTAAATTTATCAATTTATGTTGTTAAATAACCTTGATTTTTTTCTGATTATTTTGATGTTAGTATAGTCTGGGAGCTCAAGTTGAACTTTGGAAAGTCTACTTCCAACCCGAGGAACAGCCGAGCCCTACGGTCAAATATTCAGACACACAGACAGAGAGAAAAATATTCATCAGTGGATTCCAATGGACCACACCAGACCAGACTATGCATTGATTTTTTTTTCCATCTGTTCCTCCCTCTCCTTCCCTTCCTTCATTTTAAACATAAGGTGATTCATTCTTCAATTCCCAGAGCTAATCAAAATGTTATAAGACCAGCTTCCACTATGAAATGCAGCATGACTGTGGATCCCCATGTAACTGAACTTCTCCATCTTCAGTTACTTTTCCTTCGTCGGGTCAAAGGTTACCATTATTTCCAGAAGCAAATTAGATGCAGAAAAACTGCACTGGGAATGATGCCTCAGGACCAAGAAATATTGTATGTATAACCTGAAAAAACTGCTGCAATATTCGTAGCTTTAGGAATGAATTATTATAGCCTTAAAAAATGTAACTATTATAACCTAACACCATAGGCCATGTGAAAACCTGAACAAACTGCTGCTAATTCTTATTATAGGTCACTCAGCCCTCTTGCCTTTCATTCTCAAATCTCATTATATTATTGTTGTAGTAGAAGTATATTACCATCCTTCACTGGGAGTTATTTGAGAAAACTAATGTCACAAAAACCTGGATGTGCTTGTTTTATATAGCAGTACATAGACTATTGTTTGTTGGCCATGACAATAAAATTATGTTATGCTTTTATAAAATGTTCTATGTGCATAAAAGCAAAACAAAAAAAACAACAACAAGGGGCATTCTTAGCTGACTGCTACTTACGTCATAATAAGCTGTATCACATATAACTGAGCTTTTGTGGATATAAATGAGACGCTATTGTTGGGAAAGTAAAATGATAAGGTGTTTTTCCAGGTGCTGTAGGTGAGTAAAAGCAAAAGTAATTATTATATTAGCTTGTTGCGTCATGGTTGCCAGGCAACGTGATGGCATCATGATATATCATGAATAATTGAAATTATGTGGAAACAATTTAGATGTTCATGTGAAAGTGATGCTGTGCTTTCATTAGGAGCTAGATATGCATAAATGCTAAAAACAAGTCATGTTAGCCTGTTGTTAGGTGGTTGTTAGGCAAGATGATAATGTCCGACATATCTAATATACTGCACACATGGACTTTCAAGGACCAAAGATGTGTCTGTATGCCAAGTGTGGTTGATGAATTCCTCATCGTATACGAAGAGTTTGCAGCCAAAGAAGCAAACAAACACACAGCCAGAGGGATTTCCTTTATTACACTAGGATACTGCACCAATCAGGCATAACATTATGATCACCTGTCTAATGTTGTGCTGGTTTCCCTTTGCTGCCACAAGAGCAAAATAAAAATGCACTGTGTGCTCTAACACCTTTCTATCAGAACCAGCAATAACTTTATTTGCAATTTGAGCTAAAGTCTTTTAGATTGGACCACAAGAGTCAGCCTTCTCTACCCACGTGCATCCATGACCCTTGGCCCGTCCATGAACCCATCCATGGTTCACCGCTGTCCCTTCCTTAGACTACTTTTGATAGATGCTGACCACTGCAGATTGGGGAACATCCCAGATGATCTGCAGTTTTAGAGATGCTCTGACTGAGTCATCTAGCCATCACAACTTAACCCTTAACTCATACAAATCTGAATGCTTGTCCATCAACTTTAATGACACAATGCTCACTTGCTCCCTATTACAGCCCACCCACTAACAGGTGGAACAATGTAGAGCTTATTAGTGCTATTTACTTCACCTGTGAGTGGTCATAACGTTATGCCTGATTAGTGTATAACACATCGGTGTGCATGAATTACTGTTTCTTCTTCAAAAAAAGGGGGGGTACATTTTATCTTTTCAATTAATTTCTTGATATTATAATTCCACATAATGTTGGGTTTTAAAATGGCTTGCGGCTTGAATGTCTTCCTAATTTCAGTGGATTCTTATCATGCGTGCACGTGCCAATTTGTTTTGTTTGGAGCATGAGATGAACTGGGACAGCAGGCCTGCTTTGGGGGAACAATTTGTTTGCTTGTTAGCTTTAAGATCTTGTTTTACTTAGATGCACAAATCTGGCAGTGGCATGAACTCCAGCTCAGCGCCTCTGGGAAGAGGGGCACACGCCAAATGAAGCTCTTCCAATTGAGCCCACTTGGTGAGCCTTTTACACCATTCATACACATGCCAAAGAAATGTGTATAATTTATAATTTTTGTATTTTTTTTTTTTACTGCTAAAGACTTTACTTTTTTCTTTTAAAAAAATATATAGCAAGATTAAATAGATGTTCTAAACATATTTCCTTTTTTTCTGTCAGTCAAAAAGTATCGATTTTAGTACTTGAACTCTATAGCACCTTTAGAGTTTAGTCAAGTCCTAGATATAAGTCCCAGCTGCAGAAATTGCAGTAAATCTTTTGTCCCTGTGAAATTTTAAATGAAATATGTTTCACTAAATAGAAAAAAAATCACATCCGAGAAGACCAGCTGGTGTGTTTCGACTGTACAATTTCCACAGCTGTGAGTTAATACTTCTGGGCAATAAATAACCAAAACCTTTTTGAATATCACAAATAATCAGGGATTGAAAATTGCTACTCTCTAAAATAGAATTTTAGAGAAAATAATAGAATAAGAAGAGGTTTGGTTAATCCTTCAACATCACAACTCAAAATTACCCCCATTACAAGTCAAAATGACATTTACATTGGTCATCAAGGGAGGATCTGGGAGTGACCCAGCAGGGCTCTTCCACTGATCTGTGTGGAGCCTGTGATGAACCAAGTGGAAATGTAGGTTAATTTCCTTTTGATCCATGATTCGTGTGCAGCTCTGTGCAGTGAGTATTTCTTTATTGCGATTTTATGGGTATTTTATATAGTACAATGTACAAATCCTGACAAACAAGCTATTACTTATTACTTGCTGTTTGCTACAAAAGCAAGATGATGTCAAAGATTCTTAATGTCCAGGGCATTTTTTTTTTTTTAAATGTGAAAAGTACATTTCAAGCAGAAATCAGAATTTCGAGGAAGCAATTTGGGTTGGATATGTTTTTTTCCTCTGATGCCGGTAACCAAAAACAGAGTTACAGTAAATGATGACTTCATGTTCACGCTTCAGTTAAGGTTTCCATGGACACCGCTCCAACTCCATATTACCCTATGACTCCTGGATGTCAAAGCAGGAATTTACAAGCACCTTATCTTGACTGTAACAATGCCACTGCAAGACTTCTGACCTAAATGACAGTTTTTAATATTTCTATACATTTTATAAGAAATAATAAGGACTCACCCACCAACCTCAACAGTAACAACAATTATAGTAATGGCTAATTCACAACTAAAATTCGTTTCTTGTATTTCTTCAGCAAAATATTCGAATAATATTGGCTAAAACATTCATTCCTTCACGCCACTATTGAATGCCCCAGTTTAATTTATCCAACTCCTTATTTTGATAGTTATCCAAAAGGACACGTCAAGCCCATGCAGTAGGAATACATACCCGTTGCCCTCCGTGTGATATAGGCTACAACCTAGGAAGCACAATGTTTCAGGTAGTTCCAACGCCCTCTGGCTGTGTGCAGGAGACTTGCAGCTTTACAGGGTTTCAGCATACAGCTTTTTATCCCCGAAGCTCGCCTTTCATGTCACTAGTGCTGCTTGTATGTGCAGACGCAGCCAATCTCTTCCTCATGACGCCACCGAGGTTGGGCTCAGAGGGCATCGATCATAATATTTAACACACCCACCCTGGATGGACACTTGGAAGGAAGACAAGGCAGTGCTGAGAGGAGAAATCACAACAAGGATCCCACACACCTGCCGGCCAGCCTGCCAAGCCAGTCTCTGATTTGACTTCAGCGACGTTTGCAGACAGCAGCAGCTTTGTGAAGAAGCGGGGCAGCATCCAGGCATCTTGCAGCGGATCACCTGTTATTTTGGAGGGGGGGTTGTTTTTGTTTTGTTTTTTTATTTTTATTATTATTTCGCTTTCTGCTTATAAATTATTCGTAATTGTTAGCAAACGTGTGTTTTTGTGGACTGCGTTATATCAGTCTCCTCTTGTTACTTTCCTCTGAAGACAGTTATGACGCGGTTGACATCTCACTCCGTTCTGAGAGCGACACGGGAAAGCAGGTTTGAAGAAGACTATCGACGCTTTTAGCAGGACCCCACTCCCTTCTCTTAGCCTAGGATACATCTTCAGTGAGATTTATTTAGTCACTCGTCCTCCTGACACTGTAGGCTATCCTGCTCAACAAGGCAATGAATGAAGAGCACTTCCTGAGCCAGCAAAGTGTCCGGGTTTCACAATGTGTTGGGCTTTCCACCTGTCTGGGAATGCATCGTTGGGACTGTTTTAAATATTAAACACCGCACATATCATGGGCTTTTTAAAAATAGATTGACGCTCATTATGTGTGGAGCGATCATAGAGAATTCCCAAAGAAACATCGTCCTCAGAAGACAGTGTTAGACATCAATGTCGGTGCTGTAGCTAAGGTGCGCTTAAAGCTTGCTATAAAATATATATTTATAGAGGCTAAAGATGATATTGTTTCGCAAATTCAGAGTCCTGATACTTATGGTGTTTTTGGTTGCGTGCACCATGCACATCATGATAGACTTGTTACCAAAATTGGAGAAGCGGGCGACGGGAGCGGAGAGCGGGGACGGCGGCTGCCAGTGCGCACATCACACAGGCGGAGAGTCGCAGGGCTGGGGGAAGCAGCGCGCCAGGACGGGGGCTGAAGCCGGCTGGCCTAATAAGCACACGCTGAGAATCCTGCAGGATTTCAGCAACGAGCCGAGCTCCAACCTAACATCGCATTCCCTGGAAAAGATCACCACCGCCGGGGACAAGGCGGACTCTTTCCGGCGGATGAAAACGACGGCGGGGAAGGCGGATGACCATAAGCCGCTGATCGGGGACGCGAGCGGGGGTCGTACCGTCCCTTCCCATGCTGTCTCACGACTTTCTCGTCTGTTTGAGCATCCTTTATACAAGGTTGAGCTTCCGCCTCTCACGGACGATGACACTTTGTTTAACGTCAACAACGACATCAGGTTTTATCCGAGAGCAACAGGGAACCAGGGATGGTAAGCCGACGAGATTTAAATTAAAGTTGTGGGATTTAAACTGGACCACGAACAGCTAGAGTGCTCTGACTTCAACATGTTTGTTCTATTAAGAAGTCATTTTGCCACCCAGGTCTTTTGCCTTTGTATAATGTTTAAAATTACTTCTCTTCTATTCCAAGCTGTCCATTCAGGCCAACAAATCTGTTTTATTTCCTTCTCAGTCTTCACCTCTCTCTCTCTGTCTCTCTCTCTCTCTCTCTCTCTATCTATCTATCTATCTATCTATCTATCTATCTATCTATCTATCTATCTATCTATCTATCTATCTATTTTGTTTGTTTGAGCACCCAACTTGACCTCTGCTGTCCATCATGCTGGATTTTACTTTGTTTTTATTGTCTTGGATTATCCATAGCCAGCCAGGCAGCATTTTTGTTTTGTTTTTAAACCATCTGTTATAAGCTTGTATTGTTCCTTGTCAACTCCTTCACCATCACTTATACCTTCCCTCTCTTCTCCTCACTTGCTTGTCAGGCACAATGAGGACGGAAACGAAGACGAAGAGGATTTCTCTCCAATTGAAGAGGTGACGGCAGAATCCTACCCCAACTGGCTGCGACTCCACATCGGAATCAACCGCTATGAGCTCTACTCCAGACACAGCCCTGTGCTGGATGCCCTGCTGAAGGACCTGGTCACACAAAGGATCACCAGCGTAGGTGAGTCAGTCAATCCTGGAGAGCTATGCTAAAAAAGTGTATGTGTGGGTGTGTAAAGTTCAGGACTTTTGATGGGGTCTGCAGTTAAACTGCAGTTAAATTGTGCCCTGTCATTTTGGCCTACAGCAGGAATGTCCCAACTAACTTAATAAGTGATACCTTCCCTAATTATACTCAAAGTTCAAAGTTATATTACTGTGTGAAATAAAATGCAACGTAAGAAGGCTTTTTCACCTTGGCATTAGCAAAAAAATTAAAGTTGGTACGAAATTTGAAAACTAAAAAGTAGAGTGCCTCTGCTATCTCCCTGTGGACCTTCATATAGAGCTCTCCAAATATGGGTGTTACTCATTCCTGCTTGTTTTTGTAATGACTGCTAAATTATTTGAAATGTAATAATTATATATTCAGGATTTTTGATAGAAATTCATTCAACACTTACAATAGAAGGATAGTGTTTTTTTAAAATTCCCTTTTGTTTTTTGTTCCATTAAATAACAGTATTTCACTGAGATCTGCTTCATGGCACTAGATGAAACGTTAAAGTGGAGCACCAAGAATATTTTATCTGAGAAAAAATGATAAATAAAAAGTTGTAGTTTGTTTTTTTTTAATCTTAAATCAAACGGGAAAAACTGGAAGAAACATGTCACAACTTTGTTTTCATTTCTAAACACTCTCTTCTGGAAAGGCTTTTCTTTAAAGTGAGTTATAAATGAGCTCAACAGTAGGAGCTGTTAAAAAAGTTTTCTATTTTTTTTTAATGAGATATGTTTGTTATAAGGTAGCTGTGCATTTCATTGTTACCACTTTGGCCAAACTTGCCTTGAGTAAATGTGAGTAATAATCATGACCACAATCCCAAACTGAGACCATTTGTTCCCTTTAGAATGACATTTTTTGCTGAGATGTTTTCATTGTTTTAGTTGTTGGAAATGTTGGTTATTTGTGCCTACTTACTATTTGTTGTATTTGTCTCCTGTATTAATATTAATACATCCTTGCTCTATCACAGGAAAGTCACAACTGCTTGTTCTACACATCTCCTTCACTTTAGCACTCTGTCTGCCTTTAACCATTTTTTCAGTTTTTTAACAAAATACAGTATAATAGCTGAGGGCCAGACATACCTACAAAGATACTGTCTGTCTACAGCAAAGCAGTGCTGTATGTCTGTGTGGTGGTGGCTTGTTTTGTGTGTGTGTGTGTGTGTGTGTGTGTAGGTGTGTGTGTGTGTGTGTGTGTGTGTGTGTGTGTGTGTGTTGTTTGTGTGTCTGTGTGTGTGTTGTGTGTGTGTGTGTGTGTGTGTGTGTTGTTTTGTGTGTGTGTGTGTGTGTGTGTGTGTGTGTGTGTGTGTGTGTGTGTGTGTGTGTGTGTGTGTGTGTGTGAGTGTGTGCGTGTGTCAGTGTTGCTCAGTG
>VUQR01024891.1:0-26831 GCA_015108515.1 Hemichromis elongatus | reverse complement strand
GGCCAGGTTTCACAATGAGTTCACCTGAAACCATGGCTGATTGAGACCCACACCCGTTTTCACACCTCGTGTGATTAGGTAGAGGATCAGTAGGGGGCCCATTGTCCCTCTATGAGGGACACTCCCACAAGGCTTAAATATGGGACTCTCCACCATTTGACCCTAGAACTGAAGAAGCTTCTCGGATGAGAGGTGAAACGTCTTCAAGCAACCTAAAGAAGTCCAGACGCCTTTTCCTTACAGCTCCTTAGACTACGATGATCTGGATGACTGAGAACCTTCACAGACATACTTTTAATGACAGTGTTGGTACGCTTTACAATCTTATTTTGCCACAAAAAATAACTTTGATAACTTTATCTTACTGAATTAAACAGATATTTCAAAGAATAACTTTGAGGACATACTTTGCAATTTCAAAAGGTGATTAATTAAAATAGGTTTTATTGGTGCACTCATAATATTGGAAAATATTACAAATCACAAAATTATATGGTGGGTGAAATATTGCGATAATACATTATCACATGGTGTCTGGTGATTCCTACCTCTCCTAAACATCACCATGAATGTAATGCATCCAAAACATACAGATAGGTGGATTGATGGTGGCTATAAAGAAACATTGTCTAATCTATGTCTAAATTTGCGCAAGCTCTTATATTAGATTTTCCTCCGTTGATCAGTTTATTGCCACCTTCAAAGTAAAAGTCAGATCATGTGGTTCTGCTTTGATTTAAAGTAGTGATTCTAATATAAAAAAGTGCAAACAAAATATGTGGAGTCTGATTATCTCTAAATTGACAGAAAAGAAAAGAAAAGAAAAGAAAAGAAAAGAAAAGAAAAGAAAAGAAAAGAAAAGAAAAGAAAAGAGCATTCTTTAATCCCCTCTTTACCTGCATCAGTAAGTCTTTCATCTTGGTCCCCTGCTGGAGGAGCTGGCTGCTCTCCTCTTTTAGGAGTTTATGCACAAACTCTGCTGCAGCCTTATTCTTCTGGGTGAGGAGAGAGGCCCAGATAGCCCTGTACAGCACAGTGTTACCGTCGCAGGGTTTCTCACTGGGGTTATCTATCACCCCCACACGCACTCCAGGACTGGCCTTCTGCTCACACACACACACACATAAACATAAAGGCGCTATAATTCACAGTAATAGCAGACATCAGCTCATATATCCAGCTACCACACATGTCACTGATGAACAGCTCTCAGAAAATAGTGCTTTAAAGTAAAGATCTCACCTTTTCAACCTAATCTACCACTAATGATCTTTAAATGACAAAAAGAACATTTGCTTTATTACCTTATTCATCTGTAGAATATCACCACAACATATTTCAGTTAAGATGGATCTGCACTGATGATTTTTTGTGAGAGCACACAGCATAAAATGACATTTTAATTATAGTTTTTGTTATGAACCTGCCATGTTAATCAGCACCAAAACCATTTCAGAGTACTGCATCTCTTCCACTTCTATTTGATTGTTTTAGTGCACAACTTTTGTTGATTTAGGGATAAGTTAAGAGTACTAGATTTACGTGTTATGCCTCCCAAGATGTCCTGGGTACAACCTAAATTATGACATAAATTAAAGAAGTGAAAAGAACAGTATTGATTTTACTTACCACGTGATTCAGAGCATTGAGCAAGAGTTTTCGTCCTGACACCTTCTCAAAATCCCCAGCTATCCACAGAGTTACAGGAGTCATTCCATCCTCATCTGAGGTAAAAGAGCAAAATCCTTATAGAACACTTAATAGAATGTGTACAATACAAATAAGAATCATTGTCATTACTGTAAACCATTATAAACTCAGAATCTACATTATATTCTTTAGCTTTCTAATAAGTCCCCCGTTATCCCCAAGAGCAGTCTAATGTTTTGGTTTCTAGTGTCCTTCTTTCCTGTTCTTCCGCTGCAGCAGTCTGTTCTCTCTTGGAGTGTAAGGTGTAGCAGCTTCAACACTGTCTGGCTCTTCTTCTTCACAAGTTGTTTTGCTCACAGAAGTGTTGCAGATTTTTTTGTTTGTTTTGTTTTTGTACCATCCTAGGGACTGTTTATAATTAAATCCCAGGAAAACAGCAGTTTTGGGGGGTTTTTAAGCTTAGATATTCAGATTATCCTGTTTGGTACCAACAATCGCTCCACAGTTAAGACACTTACATCCCATCTGTTTCCCATTCTAATGTTTGGTTAACATAACCTTTTGAACACTTTAATGTACTGAGATGCTGCATTAACAGAATAGTTTGCAGGTGCAGCTAATTAGTTAACCACAGAAAGCATAATCACTTCAACGGTAGAGGACATATTTATTTATGAAGAATTCAGTCTCTCAATGTTGACCTAAATGTTAACACAGCTTTTAAAGAGGGTGTCTTTTAAAAGGTCTTGCTCTGTCTATACACTGATAATCACATGACATTGAGAAGGGAATGAAAAGTAGTTATTATAGTGAATGTTCAGTTTGTTTCAGAGGTGAGAGAGACTAAGACATCTGGCACAGAGTGTCACATATTACAGAAGAACCTTGCCACCTGTCATGGTTTTATTCCCCCCCGGCCAGTCAGCCAGTCCTTCAGAAAAGCAGGCAGTTGGCCCGACAGCTAGTCCACAGAGAGAGAATGGCAATCAGCCTCCTCTGAAACACTGCAGCTAGACTCTGGGCCCGAGCAGCAAAATGCAGCTCTGATGACCATTTAGACTGCTGGCCAAAAGCCAGTCAGAAGACCCAGCAATGATTTTGCTAGAAGCACAGCTTGCCAGCCCCAATAAAGCCCAGTTTCATATTTTCATACCTCAGCAAAGCAGTGTATGATTCAAGTTGTTTATAAAAAAATGCTAATTTTACAGATACACCTTGTATTAATGTACAGTAGTTATTCCAGTTTACATAGTATTATGTTTCATTTCATGTGAAATAGTGTTTACTGGGAAAGCAAACCAAAAAGAAGTGACTCCTTACCACTATTTGTAAAGTACTTCATTCTCTTAGCAATTACTGCTGTTTTGTCTCTAGAGTCCACGTAAGAAAACATATATGTGTCTTCCCAATCATCTGCAACTGCAATAAAAAGAAAGTATAACATAAGAGGATTGTAAACAATGGCATTCATATTTTATGGTATAGAATAAAGAGCACAGTTCACCTGGAGTGGCTGTGAGGTCAAGGTACTTTCGGTCACTGCTTAAAATAAGAGGGTTCATCCTGGGGACCACATTGCCCTGTTCCATTAGATAGTCTACCACATCTGAGCCTTCAGATAACTGACCCTATAAGGTGAAGGACATAAAGTGTGTTAGTTACATAACTGACAGCATGAACAAATTGCCACCGGTGCAGTTCCCCAGTGTTTGAGTACTTCAGTTCACTCATGTCTGGGTTTTTCCTGACTCAAAGTGGGCCTTTGGGAAATGAATCATTATTGGTCCACATATAGTTAAGGTAATGAGTATGCGTTGCTTTACTTAACAGACGTCTTGTGAATTTCCCTCTGATTTCTTCCCATTTGAAAAATAAAACTGCAACCCTGCTTAAAAAGATGTTTTTAATCACAGTGCTGCTAATTTTGGTCAGCATCAGATTATTTTTTAATATGTAGCACAAACCTGCCTATACATGCATGTAATATTTTCACCTCTCATTACAAAAAAAAAAAGTTGGTTTCACAGGCTGAATATGAAGAGTGAGTCTCTTTTCATGCAGACGCATCATACCATAAAGACAGCTCTCTGAAAAGCAGTAGTGGTGTCCATTATGCGCTGAAGGATGACTGTTTCCAGCTCCTCTGGGTCCATCTCATCAGGGCTCAAAGGGACTCCATTAAATAAAGCCAAAGGCAGGGCACCCAAGCCACTCTTTTTGTAGAAGAGCGCACCATCCTACAGCCAACAAAAGTTAAAATCAGACCAGCTGCTCTTCACCAATCATATGTTATTACTTTTACTTTCAATTTACAAAAAGTATTTTACATCTTACCTTTCTTTTATCATCATACTCTGATTCAACTCCTAGAATCCTTTCAGAATTGGCTTTTGGGAATTTTCTCTTCAGGTAAGCAGTGATTGAATCAGCAGAGAGCGTCTCCCCCACATCGACTTTGCTATACAGCTGCAAGAGAGTAGCAAGGAAGTTTAAACTTGACCATCACCCTCTTCAGATTCCTATCAGTGTCAGTACTTTCCACCTCAATTTTAAAAAGCGAATAGCTGAGGAAAAATACCACTGACTCATCTATTTCAACATTGTCTCAAACTGTAAGATAACACAAGTAAAAAATTATGAAACTGATTTCCTCGGCACGCAGAGATATGAGCTGGCAAGAAACACTTGCTAAAACAACAGAGATTTATATATGTGTTATACTTACTGAGACCACAGACATCAGAGCCTGGGGTAAATCATACTCGTCTGCAATGTAATTCAGCAGTCGGTAAAATCCAACCCCTGCATCTGAGAAGCCATCAATCTCATCTTTGGTGTTGACAACAAACACAAATCCAATTCTGTAGAAACGGGACAAAACAAGTATTCAATTTGCAGGTGAAATGAGAATCACTACCTGGTAAAGATTATGAATACCAAGAGCAGACCATATAAACAGCTGTGGAGGTGTGAAAAATTGCAGCATCTACCTCAGGGGGATCTTGTGCTTGTAGAAAAGCTCGGCTAGCTTCACGAGCTCACCACTTTCTTCCTGCAGTGGATCTAAGAACAGCACCTAACAGCAGAGGTATCGTTATCAACCCCTGGTCGTAAAGCTTTGCAAACAACTGTGTGCCAACCTGACTTACACATGAAGCAAACTTTAGAAAAAATAAAAATAACAAATCAGCAAGTTAAACCCAGGCAAACTAGAAAAACAGAGGCAGTGATTTCTGTTGGCCAAAACCTAAGAAATTTACAATTAAACGTATAATAAAGACCTATTTCAGCCCCATTTACTTTATTACCAACACCAGTTTTTTTTCTTCATTTCATTAATGCAGTGTAAACAAATAGGAAAATGCAAAGAAACAGAACACAGTCCAGCTGACTAGTGCTCAAATCACGTACTCAGTTTTGAATTTACGGGCTCGTCTCTCACGTGGTACTTCAGTTGTTCTGATAAACTCACCAGGTTAAAGAAATTGCGTCTGATCTGCCGGATGACTCCAGGAAAGGTGGCTCTGAGAAGCTCCTGTACACCACTTGGCCAGCTTCGGTACATTTGGTCATTCTCAATGTCATTCATCCACTAAAATGTACAGGTACAGAATGCAGAAAAAGTTAGTGGGAAAATATTTCCTAGTTAATAATAACAGTATGAAATAAATTATTTATCCCAAAGGTGTTGACCTTACTGTGTTAAAGCAGCAAAGATATAAAAAAAATAACAGGGAGGTGAAATAATTCAAGCATGAACAGTTCAGACTTCCTCTCTGGTTGTCATACGTAACAATTTAAAGACATATTATTTCTGTATGCGGGGTAAACACTTGAAATTTGGGGTATAACTTCACTCACAAGAGCAACTGTACATTTTACCTCACATTGATGATACAGTTAAGTAATAAGCATAAGTATTATTTATAATAAAAAGCTTAGTGACAGCCATTCTTAGTGATAGCCATTTTTTAAACAACCAATCAAAATCACAGATGCAAGTTTTTTCAATTTGATAACTTTTCCTGGCTAACTTCCAACTTAATAAATAAGGTTCCTCGATAGCTCACGATTGCTGCAATAGGCTGTTGACTGGGCTACCAATTTTCTTACTTTAGGATGACTAAACAAGCACACGTGTGTTGATCTGTCCTTTTAGGCATGACTTACCATTATAGCTGGGTGTCTGATATCTAAGGCATAACTGTCATCCACAGCGTTCACAGGTAATCTCAGCAGCTTATCTTGATGTTCTCCTTTTATGCCTAGATTATGTAGACCCTCTAAAACCTTGGCCTCTGACTTAAGTATGTCCAAAATGCTGAAAGTGCAAAATTATGTGTGTTAGTTTTTCATACAATCTGTGTGTCAATATATATGCATTACACCAAATGCTTTACCTCTATCAGAGAGTGTCTTCTTTAAAGAAATTTATTGTGTCCTTACTTTAAAACAAGTTTCATTCACTACAACTGCTAGTTATAATGCAATACTTCTATCGGGAAAAACATAAAAAATATAGCCCCAGCCAAATAAATTAAATCAGATATTCATTCATACATATAATCCTATATTATACTTGGGATATTGAAAGCTATATTCAGTATACCATGATGGAAAATGTTTTCTTTCTCCACATAATATAAGTCAGAGAAGCCCTGGACTTTTATCTTGCTAACACCATTAAAAAAGTAATTCAGCCAGAGCCAATGAGACAACCGGCTAAAAGAAGATAGCACCCTTAGTGAGTGAGAAGGACAGGTTATTCTGTCCAAGAGGAAAAACAGGTGGCATTCATGTATCCATATTGTGGATAATGACAATTCAAACCACATCAGAATATTAGGATTTAATACATATTGAAAACTTAAAATTACTAAAGCAAGTCATGAGCTCATTGCACCAAGATCACCCTATCTCTGGTGCTTTCAGGGGAGAGCACAGGCATATGATGGTACCTTCCTGCTGTGTTCCTACCTGAAGGGATTGTGAATGTCCAGATCAATGTGCAGCCCGTTGATGAAGAGCTCACCGTCTCCTGGGTGAACACCAATGGTCTCACTGAGGTGCTGAAAGAACAAGCTCAAAGTGTTAGTTCAATCCCAAAAGCCTTAAATGATTGATTCTAACATTAATGTCTGATCTTTTCACATGAAAATATGTACACTGAGATGACAGAAATAAGTAAGGTTTAAGCACACAGAGAGTCAGAGAAAAGCAAAAATAAAATGTCAAATTTATTGTGGAATTTATGTGACACAGAGATTAGAAACTCAATCTCTAAAATAGAATGTGTGCAATGGCAACAGATATCATCAAAGACAGCAACTACACCATCACGCAGGAACACTGCTTATGATATCGCACCTTTTGGTTCTCCTCAATTTCTTTTCTCATTTCCTGCTTTACAGCCACTCTTGTCAGTGATCTGTGGGAACAGTAAAACATGTACAGTCACCATCAGCTTTTACCGCATCCCCAGCCGGCAGTAAAATGCCAGTTTTAATTTTCAGAAACCTGTGGGTCCTCAAGATAGTGCGTTTGCAGTCAATTCCCTGTAAACACCCGACTCTTACTCAGCACTTTTTGAAGTTATTACAAGCTGCCAGTTCCAAAATAAGCAAACATCTTTTTAAAAAAACTGATTAGATGCCTGTACAACAAATTATTTACATTCATTGTAGGGTTACAAATTGTCACAGAAAGGAGGAGTAATGCTCAAATAAACGGGGCCATAAAAGGAATACTTTATGTGCACAATTAAAAACAGCATCTGTTTGGCCAAGATTCATACAGAGCAGGGCTTTGACAGGAATTGTGAAACCACATAAAATGTGTTAAGCATTGAACAAGAAAAAATAATAATAAGATGAATTTTCTTACCTGGCTTTGCTTGGAAAGTTCTGACTGAGATCTCGCATGAGCTTCAAAGCATCAAACTTTGGTGCTGACATGATTCTAGAAGCTGCCTGGAAACTCAAATCTACACAGTTTGAACAAAAGAAATGATTAATATTTATCCATCTGTGAATGCAAAGGTAAAGTCCAAGGTGGCTATGAGCTTTTCAACCTATATATTTTTTTAAATAAATAACACTGGAAGGAGGACCTGCACAACTTAAGTGTATTTTCTATGCAGATGATGCAATGATCTACACAGCTGCATTCGCTTCTTTACCACAGGCTCCAGGTGATCCTTCAAGAACTGCAAGCCACATTGTAACATTTGGTCTAAAATTGTTAAGAAAACTCACTGAATGCTCGGTGTATGCAGACCGTTTACGGGCATTTAAAAAGAAAGAGCACAGCAGCAATGTAGCAGCATATGAATGCCTATTAAATTCACTGATGGCAGCTGTGTAGCACAATGTATATTTTTGGTGGTTACACTTTTGGCTCTCATTCTCTACAGGGCTGGATTAAATACAGGAAGACAGGGAGCTTTTCTGTTAAGAGTGTGCCTTCAGCTTATAGATCAGCACAGTGCTGTGAAAACTCACATTGTTCAATGAGTTTGTGTAACATTGACTGTTGCACATTTACAGAATACAGTAAACTGTGGTCAGGACCATCAAAATAAAAATAATAGAAACTCGGACATCCACTCAGAGCCTCACGTTTACCTTCTGATGACAAATTTCACGTCACTCAGACCCAGGTAGAAGCAAATGGACTCAATACTATAACAACCCTGTAAGTTTCCAAGGCAGATCTCCACTCACATATGAACCATTTTCACACTGCGATCACTGTAGCTGCTGTTTATAGTGCAATGTGACAGCATCCACTCCATGAACAGTTACACATATGCTGTGGACTTAAAGCAGCCAAACATTTGCCACCTACTAATATGTACTTTATAATCTGATTTCTTGTCCCTTACTAACTTTAACGTGACATTAGCAGCGGTACATATTTTTACACAGAAATAATGTTAGACTCCCTCCCACTCCCCTTATGATATTGCTTCTGTAGATCACTGCTCTACAGGGTACCCAGGATTTGTTCAGAACTTAGTAGAACAGCCTTCTTTGATTTTATGACCTGGTCACGAAGTAACCTTCAAAACGCACTAAGGCTCAATAATTTTCTCTCCCTGGGGGAACTTGAAACGCTGATTTAAAAAAAAAAAACTGTGCAAGTGAAAAGCTGGATTTTACTCCATGTATCTGCAGTCCTTTCCTTGTTTTAATGTGTCCCAGGTTGGCTTTTGTTGTAATTTTACAGTTTTTGTAACCTTGTAAAGCTGTGCTTTCTTAGCCAAAACTCCCTTGAAAAACAGATTTTTATCCCAATGTCATATTTGGTTGAATAAATGTTACATAAAAAATAGAAATTTAAAAAACCCTTCACCTGCACTTCATCAGTAATAAAACATACATACTAAAGGCCTCGCCTTTGATCCTCGCCTTGTAAATAAATCTAAGCTTTTTCTTAGAGCATGATAACAACAAATCCAGACAGACATTAAAAATATCCTGAAACTGTTGTTAACAGTGCTGAAATGAAAAAAAAAAAAAAAAAACGATACCTTGCATTTCCCACACTTTTAGAGGGGCCATGTCATTGGTACTGTCAAGAAGATGTTTGCGAAGCTCAACAAGATGCTCCTGGAGTTCAGGATGAGATTTCCTTAAGAGAGATAAAAGAAAAACAGAAAGACAAGATCCAAGGTGAGGACTTCTTTTTGGCTCTTAATCAAGTAGAGTCAAAGACACAGTGACAAAAGCAACAGAAAAACAGAAGATTAAAACATCTATAGGACTGATAATATATTACTTACTTTAATGTCCCAAAAAAGAATCCTTGGACTTCATCATTATCATCATCCTCCACATTTATAACCGGCTTTGAATCTATAAAGCGAGAGATTCGTGTTTACTTGCCTGAGAAACAGAGTTCAACACACAACGTTGGATAAATCACTAACTGACCTTTTACTTCGGTGTCATCTACAGCTTTGTATTCTGTGCTTTTGATAGCCAACTCAACACCATACCCGGATAAAAGCATCTTTTGAGGTTTTGAATTCTGTATCAAATAAAAGCAAAGAAATGTAAAACAGTGCAGAGTTTAATGTGAATTAGAGCTGTATACAGAAGATACTTTTTTCCTACATGTACCCACTATACTCTATGTGAACAAAACTACATTCAAACGCATTTGAAGTAGAATGCATCACACTGAGTGAGTTTCAGCTTGAGACGGTCGGATGCCATCTTTGTAATAAATTCCATTTTTTCCCTGGTCAACTATAACTGGAGTTATAAAGTGGAAAATGTCTCGAAGCAACAACGGCTTAGCCACAACAGAACATGCTGACACTAGTGACACACTGACTAGTGCTGACACATTATAAATTTCCTATAGAAGTGAGAGATAATGACATCACAAAGATCACCATGGGTAAAGCCAAGATCGATGTAAAGCTTCCAGCAGACACTTCATTCTCTAATCACATTTGTTTCAATGTTTGCATGCCACATCTTTAAGCCCATATCTAGGTACCCACGTACCTGTGGCAAAGCATGTTGTCTGTTAACAAATTTTTCAAGACTACAGTCAGTAAAAGTTATAAACTATGAAACAGTTTATCTGTGGGAACAAAAAGCACAAACTGCCACGTACATCACTGACATTCAACCTTGACACCTGTGTCACCCAGACACTGCTTCAATCTTTCACAAGCGTAACGAGCAAACTTCCACACCTACGCACTGCTTTTCTTCAAGAAAAGCACATTTACTGCTTTCAAAGACATCGTCTGTTTGTCAGATAGTTTTTAGAAATCTGTTAATTCTTCTCCTGAACATTGGTCAGTCCAACATGTTATTCAGCACTGTCCATTTCATCAGGAAAAACTATGAAGAAAAATATTTGGTTTTCATGACAAAAAGACCGTTTACAGTAAAGTGTTATTTAGTGTTATATCAGCCAGTATGGCCCCTGATGAGCAAGTGCTCTTAACAAAGTAGATTACAGTAGATGCAACAGATCTAATAATTTGACCTGTAGATGATAAGAAGCATCTTGTATCTTGCGTCTGTAATGTCATCTGAGGTTACCATTTCTTTGGGGTGGGCGCCAGATTCTTGAAGTAAACTCATCAGTAAACACAAACGCTGCCAATGCGCTGTCTCACTATTTTGAAGAGAGTGATGTGGCTCTGCACCAAAATGTAATTGGTACTTTTTCTGGCCATCTTTCATCATGAAATTTGGCTTGATATTTTTTGCATAATCCTGCTAGGAGTCAAACTTCAGTGAAAACATAACCTCTGTGACAGTGTTAATTTAAAAAGAAGGATAAACAACACAGCAGCGACAAACAACTATCATGCAGTTGGCGCTCTAGCTTTAATTAAAAAAAAGGGAAAAAAAAAGCTAATCCAACTGCTAACACATCACAGAAGATTTGAAGCTAGTGTTCATTTTATTTTGAGTCTGGTATCTTTCCTGTATGACTTATCACCTAATGAAGTAGCCCTCCAACATGTTCACCAAATAAATACACTTTGATAAATGTAAAAACAATTTAGCATCTTTTTTCTAAGCCCAGATGGAAAACAGGATTTAGCTGAACAACAACAAGTCAATCGTTTTTGGGGTTTTTTTGAATAGCACTGCTGCTCTTTAGTGGACAAAACACATTGCTGCAGTAAGGCTCACGTTAATCAAGGGAAAACCTCTGAAGCAAACACAAAAGTTTTAAGATCTCCAGTTCCTCTAGGGACTAATTCGGGCTGGCTCCAAAAGCACGCATACATTCCCATGTTCTAATTTCCAACTATAGAGCATTAAAAAGCTTGTTTAGGTGTTGCAGTAGTTATCACTCTTGCTTGTCAGCAACAGTGTCCTAGCTTTGAATCCAGTGACTGACTAGGGGCCTTTTTGTGTGCAGTTTCTCCCCATACTTGTGTGGGTTCTTTTCCAGTACTCCAGCTATCCAGCTTGAATAGGCTCCAGCCTTTCCAAGACCCCGAACTGGATAGATAGATGGATTAATTTACAGTCTGATAAAAAGAAAATGGTTTATAACTCTATGGACACCTTCCCACTTCATTTCAGATTCTTCAGATTTTTTATAACTCATCCACCTGGATACTAGAGTTAGAAGTGCAACTGGAGCTGACGTGTGTCCTTAGGCCTCACTTCCAGTACTTCCAGTTATTAGACTTTTCCACTGTGTGGAGATGGTGCATAATGAATTCTCTGAGTTATGTTAATGGCTTGCTGTGTGGTACAGCCAATCCAAGAGGTTTGGAAAGTGAAATTCTACTATTGTACTAGTCTGTTACCTACCACACTAATGTGTTTGTCTATGCATTGCACCCACACCGTTTGCCAGCTTGCCTACCAAACTATCTAGCATTAGCTGACAATTTAGCACTATACCCTTTCACCTGAATAAGTTAGCTTCTGGATCCAAAAAAACTAAAGAGATTTACTGAAGAGAAATTTCCTGTTGTATCACTGATTAGCAGTAATCAGTGATCATGAGAAAAAATGTACACAAAGATGGTATCAATGTTTAATTTTAATTTTACTGTTGGGAATGAGTCTAAATGACTTATTTTTTTACTACAATTAAACAAAAGAAGTCTGTTAAAATGAATTCTAGAAAAACAGAAGAGATCAAAAGTCACAATTTATTTGTCACTGCTGCTCTTACAACACTAGTTCATTTTGATTTTTTTTAATTCTCTACAGTTAACTATGTCTACAAAAACTATAAATATATTAATAATAATAATAAGTGAAATGCAAGTTATTCACTGAGGGTTGAAGCAAAGCAGTGGGGGGAGGAGGGTATATTTCTACTCACCGCTACAAAATGACGCAGCACATACGTAAGTGTGCCCTTTTCAGCCTTCTCTGACAGCACCTTATGAAAAGAGGTGAACTTCTTTGTTCCAATCTCTGCATACAAGATCACAACTGGCACATCTGTTTTATTGACCCCTGGATATATGTGATCGTTCTTGTATAAATACGGTTTTTGCCTGTGAACATTTGGAAAATGCGGTTAAAAGGGTATTCCAAAGCTAAAACTTGATAGGTGAAAGTATCAAATATTAAAAATACAATATTAAAAAGTTTCAAATAAATAAGTAAATAAATAAATTCAAACTTCCATGTTACCTGCCTGCAGCTGCCTTAAGGAGCTTCTTGATGTCCTTGGTGCTGCAGCTGTGTTGCCCATGGATGGAGACAAAGGCAGGGCAAGCCTCAGGCGGAGGCTCATCTTTGGCTATCTGTTATGAACAGAAGGGAGAAAAAGAATGTTTGGTAAAGTAATGGCTACAACATAACCTTACTAAAGCCAGGGTTTGCTTGTTTGGTCCCAACCTGAATTACTTGTTTTAAAATACACGTGATTATAAGATGACCACTTCTGTACTTTTAAGGCTAGGCATAAAAGGGTTTAGTTAGGGCTGGATCAATTGCGCCCTTAGTTATGCTGCTACAGTTTCAGGTTGCTGGGAGATCTCTTCTGATGCGCTGAGCATGTCTTTTTCCAACCCCCTCTGTTTTTAAACCTCCTTCATATGCCACTACTGAACATCATACAGTGATTTTTTTTTACTACTTTCTCTTTTCATTTTTGTGTTGTTTTGTTTGCAGTTCACCAGTTTGTTGTTACCGCAGTAGCGGGCTGCCACACTGTGAGCTTAATTCTCCCAGGGGTGTGGTCTCTTCCTGTTAAAAAGCACTTCGGCCTCTGTAACACAGCTAGGTGCTTGTCTATCACCTGGATTTACAAAGTGCCTTGAAATGACTGGCGTTTTAAACCGGATCTGTATAAATTAAACTGAACTGAGCTGGAAATATTACTTTATAACACTCTGATTACAACATACCTGCTGGAATGCATGAACAGCTGGTGAATGGGAGCGCAGTGCAAGAGCAAATTTGAGAAGATTAACTTGAAGATGTGTAAGGAACTGTCCGGCTTTCTTAATGATCAAGTTGTAGTACGAGCGCACCGACTCTGTAGAATAAACAGTGGTGGGAAAAAAACTCAAAACTCAGTTCAATGAGTTATAGCAGAGAAGCGCAAACCACCTCTTCAAATAAAAGCAATAGCTTGATGTAAAAATAGACATACCTCCGTGCTTGTAGACAGTAAGTTCTTTCACAGTGTCGACAAACTGCCAGAATTTCTCATTCCCATCTTCTCCAATAAATTCGCTGCACATGAAAATATGTAAGTATAAGAAGCAAACATTATTTCACTCCTCAGCAGTTAAAACTACAGACCACAAAATCATTCATTTCTGGAAGTAACTGTGCACATATCCACTGTAACTCATCATACATCATTAAACAAGACAAAGGACCAAGTTTTTTACTATGACTATTTAAACACACAAGGTCTATACCAATGACACTGAAGGAACTAACACTGATGATAAAATCGTCACAGATTATTTTGAAACAGGAGAGGCCACAAAGAAGGATGCAACAGAGACAGACAGACATTCCAGCTTTAAGCGTATCAACTGAGGAACTTTACCAGAAGTACACCAATAGGGATGAAGAGAAGTTATATTTTAAGGTGACTTCAAAAAGTTAAAGGCAGTAAAATTACATGAAATCAATAAATAACCAGTATAAAATCAGAATAACCTTCTGAGAGTAATAAAGTAGAAAGCTTTTGTAGTGATTTTTACATAAGTGTCCTTCAGAAATCATAATAAGGCAACTCATAACATAAACAAAGTGATGTTTATATCTGGGCCCCATGACAGCGGCCTTGCTTGGTGACACTTGTGATTTAATTTGAAAGATAAATGGTTCTGTGATGAATAACAAATAGCAAAATAAATGTGAGGATTAAAGTTTACTAAATGTTCCAGCACTGTTTTCTCCCCTAAACGACAGAGTATAGGGAAAGTGTGTGTTGTTTTTTACTGTTACTGTTAAACATGTTTTGTTGTATTGTTCATTAATGGTGTTACACAGGATAAGCAAAGTAAACTTAAAGTCTATTATAAATAGACTGCAGAATGCACTTTTCAAATTGTTCATTCTGTGATGGGATTAATCCATCTGAATGATGGATGTCAACATAATGAGATTCCTTTTTCCACAGTAGATAATCTGTTTCAGTTTAGCTACATTGTAACACCATAGAGTCTTTCAAAAAAGAAAAATCATGTTAAACTACAATATATTTACGACCATGATCACAGTTAGCACAGAGGACCTTTATCTAGTATTAAAATGTACTATTATAAAGCCTCATTATATTTGTTTTCAATTAATTACAGTAATTTTAAACAAACCAAAACCAAAAAAAAGAAGTAGGAAAGGGAGAATAGCGTTTCCTAGTAATATTGGTGGAAATTTCAGCCCAAAGTTGGCCGATTCACCAAAATTGGTGCTATTGTCTGTCAGTCTCAAAGGAAAACTTTGATCAATGTTTTGGTTAGGAAAACATAAGAATGGTGGTGAGCGGATGTAAGGTAGAAGTGAAAGAATTAGTAGTGGATAAATTAATTAATTAACAGCAATCAGTAACTACTTTAATACTAGATACATATTTTCAGTTAGCTTTCAAGTGAAGGCAGGGTAAAAATGGAAATCATTCTATATTTCTAGTCTCTCGTCCTGACCTGTCTCTAGGAAGTGTAATGAGATTATATTTTCTGTTTAGGACATTTAAAGATTAAAATACAAACCGCAGATTAATAAAAGATAAAAAAAAAATTAAAAAAAAAGTGCATTTAGGAGGAGGGGCTTTAACCTGGCTTTGTCCCGTTTTACAGCACATATGCATTTCCAAGGAAAAGTACTTTACCTCGTCTCCAGGAGGAAAGGCGTCATGCTCCACTTGGCTTTAAGACTGGCAGTGACGCCTTTGGGGGCTGATATTACGTGATTTATGTTCAGCAGCAGTAGCGACAGCACAATAACGCTCCTCATTGCCGCGATGGAACATGAACCTGTAGCAGTGGTAGAGAGCAAAAAAGAAGTACGCCGTCAGTTCAGCTTTTGAGAGGTGCCAATGAGTGCCACGTAGTTACTCTGAGTTATTATCTCAACCTCAAAGCCAAAGCACACACACGCACACACACATTGTCGTCGAAAGAAAGAAAACACAGCTCGCAAGATTATGGGAGACGCTAGAAACATGAGAGGTGCTCGTTAGCCGAGAAGAGTAATAATAAAACAACGTCTCCTCAGAAGGATCAGGCAACAGACTGAAGTTAACTTAGCTGGAGACTACAAGCTCCCAAACATCTCAGCAGCGTGATTTAAGTAACGGAGACCACGAGCTTGGGTTGCCATTAACACGTAACAGTGGACATTACTATTATCTAGCTACAGTGTTCCCAATAACATAGCGCTCACCCCGTCAGTGATGCTAGTGGTTTCCATACAAAGCAAAGGGCTTCATTCAGCTGGATATTTCGGGCTGCTAGCAGCCTGTACAGCTAGCCTGGAACCGGGATTGCGGGGTGTCGAGGTGTCTCGTACGGACCGTTATTCCTCCCCGAAAGAACCGGAAATCGGAAAACAAAGCATAGCCTTTAATTATTTTCAAACATTGTTTTTTATATTGTTTATAGAGACCAAGCGAGAAAGGTCGGCGTATAATTAAATTAAATTAGATGATAATGTGAAAAATTATTCTGGCACATTAGCAGACAGCTAAAGAGACAGACGCTGAAGCTCAAACACTAGAGCATGTTGTAACAACACAAGTAGAGTGATGTGTGTGTGCGTGTGTGTTTGTTGAATCTCCAGAGTGAATCTGCAGACACTTCCTGTAGGAAAAGTCCAAAATAATGACTCCAAAAATTAACCTTAGTTGTTACATTACGTTTAGAATAAGGTAGTTTTAGGAGCCTTCATAATGATAATAACAATAATGATTATAATAATAGTGTTATAGATTATTTGAAATACTTTAAGACTATATCAGTTATTCATCATTCCTATTTTAGTTTGTGTTAGATTTCCGTAAAGATCAGTAAAGCTATCTAAATCAATGCAAAAAAAAATGTTATTTATGTTTTGGTTTTGGGGGGTTTCTAGGTTTGTTTTGGACTTTGTTTGGGGGGGTTTTGTGACCCTACTTTGCAAATGTACTTGCAGAGCGACATTGTTGTTTTCACATAATTGTTTTGTCTTTACGTGGCCGGTAAAGTATTCTGTGACAATAATAATAATATTAATAATAATATTGTAGACTATTGTGTGTGTGGGGGGGGATAGGCGGACTATTCAATTAAACTCAATTTCGACATCACTTTAAAAGTGCATTTAAGCCTTTCTAAATTTAATAGCCATCAAAACGTCACTATAGAGGCAGTTAGTCACTATAGTGACACAAAAATAATAGGGTTACATGACTGAGCAGCAGATAATTGGAGAATAACAGAGTGCCCAAAGAGATAGATAGATAGATAGATAGATAGATAGATAGATAGATAGATAGATAGATAGATAGATAGATAGATAGATAGATAGATAGATAGATAGATAGATAGATGATAGAAAGATAGATGATAGATAGATAGATGATGATAGATAGATAGATGATAGTTAGATAGATGATAGAAAGATAGATGATAGATAGATAGATAGATAGATAGATAGATAGATAGATAGATAGATAGATAGATAGATAGATAGATAGATAGATAGATAGATAGATAGAAAGAAAGAAAGAAAGAAAGAAAGAAAAGTTGGAAGCGTTTTGTATTTAAATGTGAATAAATCTCAGTACTGTCTCTGTTTAATGTCCGTGTGGGCTTCTGGCTTTGCACTGTGTTAAATAAGATTATGGGATGGACGGGATGGGATGAGGAGCTTTCCCAGCCCAACCGCGACGAGAGCATAACGCCTATTTGTCGGCTCGGATGCAGCAGCATCCTCTCAAACGCACTGCTTCAGTACAGTCAGTCAGTTGTCTCAACCCGTAAAGGATGCCGTACCCAGCCGGAGGATCCATGCAGCCCAACAAGAAGCCGTGCGACATTTTTGCAGAATTAAGTGTGAGGATGCACTGAACCACACGGTGATTTACACTGCATGGGATCAGCACCAGAAAGAAAGAGGGAGTCAAACTAAAAACTCTCTCCTCCGACTGCTTCGTATTCAACTTGATACCGAGGCATGGGAGTCATCGGCTTGGATGCAGCTCCACACCGGCTTCAGAAGTTGGACAGGCAGAGATTTAATTGCCATGACTCTTGAATTCGGACAGGACTTCCAACGCAGTGCAGACGGCGTGCAGTATTTTAGAGCCAGTAAGGTGGACTTGTCATTTTGTCTGCGTGTCTTTGGAGAGTGTTATCTGTTCAACGTGTTGCATTTAAAATATAGGCATCTTTAATCTGTCTGAGGCATGGAGGAACACTGATCTCTGAAGAGTCCACGAGTGCTACTTATTATTCACAGTAACGGAATGAAGACACTATCTTGATATGATGGATGATAGATCCAGTAAGCTCATATTAGTTCCTATTTTAGCTGTCCTTTTTGTTATGATAGGTTATCAGTACATATGTCCCGCTGGCAGTAATTCATGCCACTTTAAGACTGAGGAGAAATTTAGAGGGGTGAGTCTACTTTCAACCCCTTATCAGGACAGCGATGATTTCTACAGAGATCAAGACCTGGAGGATGACAGCCCTCCGAAACTATCGTCGAAATTCAACTTCACTGAAAGAGACCTTGACAGACACGTGGAGTTCAACATCAAAGGGGACGACGTGATAGTATTTTTGCACATCCAGAAGACCGGGGGGACGACTTTCGGGAGGCACTTGGTGAGGAATATTCGCTTGGAGCAGCCGTGCGACTGCAAGCCAGGGCAGAAGAAATGCACGTGCCACCGACCGGGGAAAGAAGAGTCCTGGCTCTTCTCTCGGTTCTCTACGGGCTGGAGCTGCGGACTGCATGCAGACTGGACCGAGCTTACGAACTGTGTCCCTGTCATTATGGATAAGAAGGAGGCCCGGAGGAATAAAAGGTAACGCGTGAAAGTCTCTTACAAAAATGCACCCAGTCTCCACATCCCTGTGGTATGCAAAACAAAATAATGTCCAATGAAACACCCTGAGCGCGCTGTGACTATAAAACCCCTAATGAATTCAAAATGTAAGTTTAGCCTTTAAGGAAAATGCACTGCCTGTCTTGAGTGGAGAAATAAGCGGGGAGGGAATGAGCACAGGATGGGATGGGTCTACTCATTGCTATTTCCCTCGAGGGCTTATACAGTTACCACATTAGGCACAGTATAGTGTACATGAACTTTAAGGCATCCCCCTGTAAGAGGTGAGGCTGGAGATGGCTTCTGTAGCTCACTGTAACAACATTCATATACTGTTTTTAAACCTCTCAAATGTAAATTACCTGCAAAAATGTTTGTGTCCAACTCCTCCGTTAAAAAGGTAATTGTGCTTAATACCTATCCAAATAAATACTAATATAATTCAAATAAAACTCCAGTGAAAATGAACAGAAAATTCTATAAAAGGCACGTACTCTGAATCATTCTTTGACCAACTTTTATCCTTGAGGTGTTCATAAAGTTGTTAAAAAGCTCCTGCTCGAGTGCAACTCCTACATCAGTAGCTACTCACAATTCTCTGTGCACCCTTGGCCTTTATGTCTTGCAGTGATGAGTCCCTCTGAGGTGTTTTTTGTTGTTGTTGTTGTTGATGGCACACAAAAGCAGTGCGCAACCCCTGTACCATATTAAGTCTCCTCATTTGAAGCCATCTTTACTTCACGACTGAGTTCAAAAATTTCCAAGATGTTTGTTTGTTTGGTTGGTTGGTTCTGTGATGTCACCTCACAGGAAATGCTGAGAAGACCTGCTTAATTCAAAACCCATTATCCGTCAGCGTGTTGTGTGGTGATTACAGTTAAAAAGACATTTGCAAATGCTTCTACTAATGTACAGTCTTGTACAATTACCAAAAGTGGGTGTACTGCAATGAAGCATCCAGTGGATGAGCAATGCGCGTTTGAGTGTTTTCGCTCAGCAAAGTGGATATGTGTATATTTCTGTGCAGCTTCTAGAGTCACTGATTTTGTTAAAAACTGCAGTATCGTGCGAGTACTACAAACCAAATGTGTACTGGACAAAAGGTAACACGTGAAAGTCTTTAGTTTATATGTATATATATATATATATATACATGCATATATGCATATATGTTTTTATATATATATAAATATATATATATATCACACTGAAGTACTTGAGCACATGATTTATTTCTGCTGTGCCAAGTGTTTTCTTTACTCAGGGAAGTGCTCACTAGATGCGACAGCTCTTCATTTCACAGCTGCAGCATCCATTCTGCTCTTACAGTCCTCTCATGCCTTGTTCCTCAGTGCGCTCCCGCAGCATCTATTCTGAGATTATTCTGCCACGACCGAGACTGTTGGCAGACACATTATGTTAGACCACCTCACTAACCAGCCACTGCATAAGGCACATTTATGTGCCATTTGAAAGAGATGACTAACAGCGTTATGCAAATTTTATCATCATAATTAATTTGTCTATGAGAAATGCTTTAAATTATAATATCATAAATGGTATAAGGTCAAAGTAAAAAAAAAAATCACCTTTGCACAGCAAAACATGCCATTTGTAATAAAGAAAATACTGTAATCCACTTAGAAAAATGCTTAGTCCACCTAAGGGCACGCCGGAGGAATACCAATACTATATCACTGCCAAATTCAGATGGTACGGCCTTGTTTTGTGGATGGGAGCCTCTGAGATTGAGTGGCTGTCTGAGATTGAGTCCTGAGTATACAACTTGCCAGCTCTTGAGGTGGCAGTAAGGGGAAGCCGGGGAAGGAGGGCTGTGATGGCACTGCCTGCGTGGCATGGTGTGGCCTTTTCAGCCAGGCGGTGCGTGCTGCATGGTGAGCGAGCCGTACGGCCCAGGAAAGGTCAGGCATGTCAGACTGGATCAGCGTGTCCTGCGGTGTAGCTCCTCTGGAGAGTGCTGTCAGTCAGGGGAGAAGCGGAGCAGGCAGGCAGCCTCTCTTCAGGGACTTTTTGGAGAAACATACTTCTAAGTGCTGTCCTCTTAAGTTGCTTTGTGGAGAGCGTCATAGTATTACCTTGTCTGCTGCATGAATTTGGCTGGCTGAGCAGGTTGTTTTTCCTCTCAGGCGATTTCAGAGTTCTGCTGCTGGAATTATTTCTGATTGGTACATGTTCATTATCTAACTCTCCAGTCAGGAGTAACTCATGCAGATGTATTCAGTGTGACACTGGGCCGCAAAACAAGGTGCTGATTTTGAAAATGTATTTAACGGAAATGCACGAAGAACTGACTGAGTTAATGATGTCTTCCGAAGCCTGTGTAATAAAAGGTTAGTATCAGAGAAGTATTTGATGTTCTTCTCTACTGAAATTGAAGCGAGCTCAGTCTGATATTCTACCACCAGGTGCAGCTGAACATCTGTCACAGAGAGAACAGCAGAACTTTATTGTTGGTCTGAGGCAAATAAACTTGATTGTAAAACTCTCAAATGAATCAGCGTGTGAGTCATTAAATGTATGTATTAATAATCTGATTTGTTCTGTGTATGAGGAGAAGATAACAGTAAAATGAAAAAAAAAAAGTCCTTTAATAAACATTTTCACAGCTCCACCACAACAGCAAATATAAAAGCCTATACTTCTTTAGTGTTTGACACGCACTCGAGCGCTGACGTGATAAAACAGATGTTCTGTTGGTGCTTTTGCACTAGAATTCATCAGGGTCATCCTCCTGTTGCATAATGTTCACAATGTCAGCATCTCTCGCGGTCTACAGGGCAGATCGGATGCTTCAGCAGAATTAAGGCTTTGCTTTGCTCTCGCTATTTCAGCATTTGGTATTTTAGTGACATTTAATGGTCAAGTCTTTGAATTAGGGCTAAGCTAATTTGAACTTTGTGGTACCTTGTCCTTTTATTGTATCGAAGCAATATTTCACTTTAGTTGAAGTTTTGTGATTTGTCTCGTATGAGTTCAAGCACAGCCAACCTATTATGTGTGAATTTCACAGATATTAGTAATCGTTTTTACCGTCTGGAAGTTTGGTTATCTCCACTGTCGTGGTGTTTCGTTTTGCTGATAATTCATGTTAGGTCGCTGCTGAATTTTGGTTCAGACTATCGCAAACAGCTGGGAGTAAATTTCTTTTTCAATCAGCGATTGATTCTTGTATTAATTAAGCACCATTTCACATCATTATTGTCAGATAGATGTACACAGCAGCTGCCAAAGCACAAGGTCAAGAATATCACAATAATTATGTGAAAATTTTGATTAATCGCACAGCTAGAACAAGACACCACATTTCCCAGCTGTCGTTAGCAGTTTAATATAGTATATGGACTAAAAACTACCTTTCATCCACGGTAGTGTAATTCAAAGTGCTCTACAAGTAACTGACAAGCTGATACTAAGAATAGCAATTTGATACATACATAAAAACCACAAAATAGGCAAATATTTATTAATTATCAATAGGATTTTGGTTAAACCATTCAGCTCCCTTTTTGTAGCCATAGTTTCTTTGCTATTCATAAATATAACCCTTCGTTAGAGCTGCTGGTGTGCAGATCAATCTGCTGTCACTTCCCTGAGGCCTGCTTCTGCAGCACCAATCCATTAAAACTGGGATGCGTGTCTCATTTGAGCCATTATTATTTGATATTCATTGTTATAACTTATTAAGACACTGCACAGATGCACTCACTGTTAATGTAAATGACTCATCCTTTTGCATTAGCAATATTTCCAGCTTGTAGTTTTTCTCGTTTCTGTCTGTTTGTGTTTGCAGTATAGCCACATGCAGATAAAACTGGGCTGTAAACCTGTAACCAATCCACTAAGACTTGAAAATGTCCTACTCTTGACTCAGTAGTTGTAAAAAAAAAACAAACAAAAAAAACCCCCCAAAGGTTTTAACTACAAACACCAACTCAGAAAATATAGTCATAGTGTGAAGCATTTGCTGACTGATTATAGCTAAGCAAACCAATAACACAGTTTACCATTATCTGATGTTAGCGATATAATTCAGCTTTGAAAATGAAAAAAGGAAGCCTCCAGTGAATGTAGTTATAATACACAGCACTGAAATGGTAGTTTTTGTTGGTTGATGATGGGTTTGTGTGGTCATTTTTCGTTAAAAGCTCTATTTTGTGCATATTTGTGCAGCCCATAAGCATCCATGTGGAGATGAAAAGATACTGAGAGCACTTTTTGGACAGTGTGTTTAGCATTTTTCCCCCTGTTTCACTTTATCTTATTTCCCCTCTCTTTCTTTTTTTTGCTGTTGCCTCACGATAATATCACGCATATGCTGATGTTGCACTTTTTATCAATTATACAATCTTCATTAGCAGCGTTCTTGTTGCGTATGCATAATGAACGCTCAGTTCAGGAGTACAAAGAGACCGACGTCAAAACACCGAACAGCACAGACCCTCGTCGATGCTCTGACTGAGTGAAATGTTGAAAGAGAGCGAGAAAGAGAGACATATGTGCCTATTTAACAATGTCCTCTACTGTGATTCTGAAAATCGATTTCTAGATCACAGCCTCCTCAAGGTTTTCACGTTATGTGGACTGTTTTCAAAGTTGAGCATATTGTGTGTGGGCCTGAAAAGGCAGACGCAATGAAGGATTTGAAACTTGAGCAATATGATAGTAATTTTTGGTTTCGGGTCTTCTTAATCATCTTTTATTGGAGATTGTTGCCTTGAAAAAAGTTGGATATATCCTAGTTGTGGAGTTGCACATCAAGTGTCTTTGTGTTACTGTAAATGCACTGTGCAATATAAATTGTTCTATTGGAAGCTGAAGGAAAATATCCTCTATATTATGAGGTCATTGGTATTAATATTAATGATTACTTTAGCTTAGAGTTTGAAAAGCAACAAAGTGAAGCAGCTACCAGAATGATTGTTTATTCATCAGTAATTTTGTGCCACTTTATTAGCAGATGAAGCTACTTTACCCCTGTTTGCCAGAACTATGATAGTTCCCACCAAAAGCATATTTTTTTGTCCACCAGTCTTTAAAATAACATATTCACATTCGCTTCATTTCCACAGCAATCCAGCAGGAGCAGTAACCTGTGTTATTCCTTACTCACCCGAATGACATGCCCGAATCCTTGGCTGAATAACACCCCACATCATATTTTATTCATAATAAGTGATGCAGAGAGGGCTGCAATTACTGTGTGGTCGTTACCACTTACAGCTCTGATCAGTGAACCGTGCATGTCTCACTCTGTCTGCTACCTGCGTATGACATCTACCAATGTTAGGCGTATTCCTGAATCAGCATGTGGGAGGGGAGTCATTAACAGCCTGACCTAAATGAACTTGAATTCGATGAGCAGCTGTATTTTACATGTTGTCATTCTGCGTTCCTGCTTTTGTATTTACAAAAATAGCTTGTCCGTTTGATGTCATCCAAGTTACTTTTTTTTTTGCATTTCAAGAGGATCGAGGTTGTTTTGACCTTGAAAACAGCAGCACGTAAAATAAATGGCTCCTCTTTCCTTTTTTTTTTTTTGATATTCATTAGAAGGAGCTGTTATTTTTCTTCTTTGTCTGACCAATGTGCTGTTAGACTATGTGAAAATAAGGCGAATAGCATTCATTTGAAACTTTTGTTAAATATATAACATATCGTAACAACAAATAGAGCATTTCTCTTGTTGCTCTCTATGAACTCGGACTTTCTGAGCTGAGTGGAAAAGGGAAAGTGCAGGACTCGCTGAATCAGCAGGGTAATGGATGCCCTCTGGGCACAGATGAACCTGAATGAGGAAAGTTGAGCAGATTTACAGTTCCGGTCGTATCTTTGGATGTAGGAGGGAAAGTGCTCATCAAAATGATGGCATGTTTAGTATGTGTGAAGCTGAGAGTGCCCTTGCAGGCTTTGGACTTCCAGGGTGCGCAGATTGCTTTTCCTGTGTCATTAATTTGAGTCGTCATTGCTGGCAGGCCTAATCCAGTTGGTTTGATAATTAAGTGTTACCTCTACAGAGGGTACAACAGCATATGTCAAGCACTTGTTCACCAGTGTGACAAATAAAATTCAAATTGGACTATGTTGAGGGAAAATGTGGAGTAATGTGGAGGATTCGTTATTTTTTAGAAGAAACATTTAATGCTTTTCTAACGTGAAAATTTTCAAGTACAAGTTTGAAGTTTAATTTGAGTATGTGATGTATATATGAGTGGGAAAACGAAAACTTGTTTGTGCAACAGTCTTTTTTGTCACTTTCGAGGGTAGATGACATTTTTGAGAGGCCGAATCATTAAAAAGCTTGACCAAAACAAGGACACCACTCATCCAGCTGGACTCAGCACATGGCCTAATGGGCATACTGCGCTATCCAGTTGGTCATATTGTACAATCCAACATGACGGTGCACAGAGATCCAAATTGGAAACAGAAGGAATTTGCATTTTCACTTGCGAGCACTCTCTTAGTTATGACATTTATATACTATTAGTGAATCAAATTAGTCCTTATTATGGAAGAAAACAATAGTATTCCTAACATATATTTTTTAAATATATATGTTAGGGGAAAAAAAATGAATTTTCCAGCATAAACATATTTTTATGGGAATTTCAAAGTGTGCCACACAACGTATTTATTCGATTAATCAGATTGGCATTCTTATGTTATATCATTTTATTTTTAAATTGTTTTGTCACTACTCATTGCCATCATGGGCGACTGAATTGGACAGAGTGCACAACTAATTTGGATCGTAACCTGACTCACCACGCAGCTAAAACCTGGACAAGGTGCGGTATCTCCTGGTTTTTGGAGTATTAATAACTTTTATCAAACAAAAACAAAAACAAACTAAGATAAGATAAGATAAGATAAGATAAGATAAGATAAGATAAGATAAGATAAGATAAGATAAGATAAGATGACCTTTATTAGTCCCACAGGTGGGAAATTTGTTACGTTACAGCAATAGAAAGAATAAGATACTGTTCAGAATGGAATAGGATAGGAATAAAATACTGTATACATTAGAATAAAATAGAATATTGTATACAATAGAATAAAATAGAATACAAATACAAGTTCTTTATACAACTGAAAAATAGACAAGAAAAAAGTATTGCACGTATAACGGATTTATTGCACTTGTGGGTTTAGTGTTTGATTAGCTGCAGTCTTTGTTGTGAAGTCTGACAGCAGTGGGGAGGAAAGACCTGCAAAATCTTTCCGTCCCACATCGTGGGTGTCGCAGCCTGCTACTGAAGGAGCTGCTCAGAGCTGTCAGAGTCTCCTGCATGGGGTGGGAGATGTTGTCCAACAGGGATGACAGCTTAGCCACCATTCTCCTATCACTCACCACCTCCACTGGGTCCAGAGGGCATCCTAGAACAGAGCTGGCCCTTCAGATCAGGCTGTTCAGTCTCTTCCTGTCCCCGTCAGAGGTGCTGCCGCCCCAGCAGACCACACCATAAAAGATGGCAGAGGCCATAACAGAGTCATAAAAGGTCTTCAGGAGTGTGTCCTTCACTCCA
Organism: Hemichromis elongatus; assembly: GCA_015108515.1. Classification (NCBI taxonomy): domain Eukaryota; kingdom Metazoa; phylum Chordata; class Actinopteri; order Cichliformes; family Cichlidae; genus Hemichromis; species Hemichromis elongatus. Next base: position 624 of record VUQR01024891.1, on the reverse strand, counting down.
AAAGACCTGAGTCTCTGCAGTAGGTACAGCCTGCTCTGTCCTTTCCTGTAGAGGGCATCTGAATTATGAGTCCAGTCCAGTTTATTTTTCAGATAAACACCAAGGTACCTGTAGCTGTCCACAGCCTCAATGTCCATACCTTGGTGTTTAGTGGTTGCCTTGAGGCGACTGTTGTTGTGATCTGGCGCTATATAAATAAAATTGAATTGTAATTAATTTCAGAGAAATCTGCACAGACCTGTAGTCAAAGCTCAAATTTATTTCCAGTCATTTCATGGAGATTAAAACCTTCTAAGTCCAACCTTGCTGCAGATCCTACAATGTGCACTAGAGGTCTGACTAACTGAGTCAGTCTCCATAGACTTCAAGGTTATAACGTCCAACGTCAGAGCGGAAATAAACAGGTTTACTGCCTCATCGTCATCGTCGCGTTCATGCTGTCGGACTGGGAGATGCTCCGCGCGTCCACTGATGAGCCTGCAAACTGACCAGCAGATGAATGATCGTTCAGTAGGCCAGCATGCCCTGAACATTCAGATTAGCTAAGTGAAAATGAACTCGTTTCCAGCTCCCTTTTCATACTCTCTGACTCTGCTAGGGTAGCTGTGCATTACTTACAGTCCA
>VUQR01024889.1:0-22403 GCA_015108515.1 Hemichromis elongatus | reverse complement strand
CACATATATATATATATATACACACATATATATATATATATACACACATATATACACACACATATATACACACACATATATATACACATATATATATGTATATATACATATATATGTATATATATGTATATACACACACACATACATACATATTTGGCTGACTACTTTAAACAAACGGCAAGACTTAAAACTAGCAATAAAACTCACTTTTGTTTAAAAAAAAAAAAAAAAAATTAAAAGACTCATATTTTAAAAGAAAAACATTTAAGAAGCGAAGTCAAAAATCCCCTACTATTGTTTTACTTAGTTTGGCTACATAGAAAAGGCATGCCTCTAATAGTGGCTCAACAAATTTTAAAAGAATGTGATTACTATCCTAGTTTTAGTCAGCTAAGGTTGCCTGACCTGCCACCAAACCAGAGGACTTATATTTAAGGCAGTACCTGAGATCAACAGCTCATCTCTGTGCCCGTCCTTGTCCAATTCTTCCTGTGTGGACAAGCTGTATCTGGCACAATATCGGAAAGGTGTATCTAACGGCATACTAAAGGAATCCATCTAACTCCATGGCAGCTCTCACAAAATAAAGCCAGCATCCCAGAACATGTGAACAGGAAACACCATGGACTCCAGAACAAATAGGAGTGATGGAGGTAGGCACAAGAGTCAAGACCTGAGAGAAAATACAGCGGTCAGTGTTCTCGTCAATGACCAAAAAATAAATAAATCAGCACCATTACAGATAGGCGTATTTATATTCAAAGTTGCTGATTCAAATTTATGAGGATAAAAAGGGTTTTCCCTTTTCAGTACTACAACCTAGCTTGGGAAACCACATTAGTAAATATACAATGAACTACTTAATACTTCTTTGTATGCAAAAGACCTAAGATTTGGATTTGAGCAGCAAAGGTTGAAATTTACCAGTGGTGGAGAGTGTCAGTGATGTAGCAGGATCTTGAGAAGAAATATCTCAAAGTTGTTACTAATTCTAATGGGCTTCCCTCTGTGATTGGCTGAAAGCCAGACACGCCCTCCTTGGTCACCTAGGCGTGAGATGTGGCATGTCTGAGGCATCATGGCAGCGTCATTCCACCCGGTATCTGTGAAGAGGCAGGACACCAAATTAAATTAAAGATTTAGCAGCAAGAGCGAGAGAGAGTGAGAAGCAGGCAAGTTAGGATGTCAATATTTAAGCATGAAGCAAATAAAAAGCATGCTTTTAAATATATTTTACTAGTAATTTTATGTTACCAAAAAGTCAACAGATTGAAAATTGTCTCATCACTTTCTCTTTTCTGTATAACAAAATATCCCATCTGAAGATCAAACGAGGAGGAGTCATTCGTAGAGCTAACTTGACACTAAATGGTGCTGGGCCAGGGGAAGCTCTTTCCAAACCTACTTGGACTACAATTTGGGAATGTGGGGGAGCGGGGGCACAGTGAGCCGTCACCGTGGCAACCAGTAGTCCAAGGATAACGACTCCTTTGTGCTTGGCCACAAAGAGGGAAAAAGACACACAGAGCTAGAGAGAGTGAAGGAGACGGCGTGGATGGTAGGGGGTGCAGGGGGGGAATAAAGATGCTCTGCAAAAAAATTAAAAATAATAATAATAATAATAATCTGCAAAAATTACAAACTAGGAGTCTTACATTAGATCTGTCCAGCCAACTAAAAATTTCAGGCCACTGTGACACAGGCTTATGTTGTATCAAGCTATCAAAAGGAGTTAAATGAAGAGCTCAGACATTTTATTCAAAGCTTGAAAATGAAGAACGCTAATCTGACCTTCTTCCTCTGGCACTCATGTAAAAAGAGAAGTATGGTCGGTTCCCATTGAGACCTACATTACAGAAACCAGGTACTTCAGCTTTTTTTGCAATTCCTTAAAAAACATTATGATGAAACTGTGATGATGCAGACAGAAATCTGTAATGTGAAAAGAAGTGACGACACAGTCCTAAAGATCAAGCAACAGAGAAGAACTGGAGTGTTCATGCATATTTTCCATATTTTCCAATACATGTGTCCCCCAAAGGCTATACTATCTAATAATATGACTAGCTGCACTCTTCTTGACCTTCAGCAGCTGTAGAAATTACTGAACAATAACATTTATGAGCATGTACTGCATTACTTGTTGCTCTAAAAACCAAATTCTACATCCAAGAAACCTGTGTTACATTACAAGGTGTTATTTATATATTAAAAAAATGGCATACTTAATAACTTTAAACAACAAATCACATGGTCAGGAGTGAAACTTCTGTAGTTAGAATGGATCCCATGCAATTCCACACCTTTGAAAAAACTCCAGCTTGCACAGGCTTCATATAAAGAGGAGTGCCTCTTTCATTTTTACATCAAAACATCTGGTGACACTTTACTTTGTGTTAAATCTATGCCAAAGGCACATCAAGCCACCCTGAAACCCTACACTGTAACTTACTTCTGCAGATATTATTCAAATCAATCTGAAGAAAATGGATCAGCTCACTGACAGAAATGATATCGCCAACTAGTGTTTTGGCAGTGAACGTGTAGAACAATGCTGGCACTCTATACACAAGTATAAATGGTTGTAGCTTTATTGGCCGTTTAGGCTTCAAAATAAATTTAATAACAAAGCATAAAACACAAATCTAGGTGACAACACTACAAGAATAATAACTCTCTCTTAATGGCACTAAAAATGTTGTCCATTTTTATGTAACAAATGATTAATAAAGATCCAATATGATGCTATTAAGCATGTCAGTAAGAAACTACATAAGCAGAAAGTGTTTGTAAACCCCTTTGGCTTGTAAAGAATCACACTGATCTACTTTGTTATGTGTACCCAAACTACCCATACTGGTATAAGATTTCTTTAGAATAAACAGGAATATATGAGCAAGAGGGACCATGACAGGACATTTCGATAAATATCCTGGTAGCCAAGGTCATTCAATTTTTCGTTGATATTTGATTAGGGAGTGCCAAACCAGACCTATTGTTTTTACTAAGTTAGATAAAGAGACATCATAAAAGTGCACCGCGAGTAATTATATCGCACATAAATATACACACAGACACATAAATACACACGAACACACACAGAACAGGGTGGGTACAGAAATTGGGGTGGGTGGGGGGTGGGTGAGAAGAATGAGAGAAGAGTCAGCAACAGTATTTTTAGTCATAGCCTATTGCATAGCCCAGTTGGCCCTATGTAGGATCCCACTTGATTTTTGACCTTATTTTGAACAAGCAGGAGCTACCCAGCCCTTCTCAGGCTTAATCCAGTAACCAACAGAGGAGGGAAAAGTTTGGCTTCACCCCAAAAATGTCTCAGGTTCCTGGATATGGTGCCAGTTCAGATCAGGGAACCACGAAAACCATATTCACATCTACAGGTTAAATCTGATCTGCTTTAAATTTATATGACCTGTGCAATCTGAACTGTGTGCTTCTCACATAATAGAAAAAAAATAAAAAATCTGTACTCAAATAAGAGGCCATGTAAAGTACATGCAATTTATTATAAATGTCCAAATTATTTCCAAACCAATTGGGATGCTGCATATTACTCGTTACTGCTTTTCAACTCCTATAAGTACCATCGTTTTGTTACCAGCAGTTTTGACTTGTTTAATCATTAAGCAGTGAATAGTTTATTTGCAAAACTACTTTATCAACTTGTATTCAAAATATAAGCAAATTAAATAAATGTTATTAACAGAATAGAATTTTAAGATTTTTGTTATTTTTTAATTAAACTTTTAATAATTTCTTACATTTCACCATGTATGCATTACTAAAAGTAATAAAGATGCTGCTTATCACTAGTGAGCCAGTTACAAACAACATACCCTCTGCAGTATTGCTAAAAATGTAGTGACTCTATTCTGCATTCAAAATCACACGAGAGATTGAAAAGGCCAAGATGCTAGACAACGGACTCCAAAACACCAGTAACAGCAACCAGCAGTCAGAGAAAGCAAAGAGATAAAGGATGAGGGGAACCGAGAGAGGCTACAGCCAAGCCAAAGACCTTGAGGAAGGTATAAATAGAGCCCCACCCCCAAGTGTCAGGGGCAACCTGGCATGTTCATGGCTACATATTAACGAGCAGTTATGAGGCCAGTTGGTTCAGAGCATATAAAATGGAAAAACAATGTTAAAAAAATAACATTGAAATATATATATATTTTTAAGAATAAAACAAAGTCTTGAAAACGACTGAATGGAGAAAAATCTACCAACATAAACACTGCTAAAATAAAAGTTTATTAAAAAGATATGAATTAAAAACAAACAAAACAAAACAAAAATTATTTGGTTTGAAATAAACACAGATAACTAATGAGTAATGAATTAACTGAAGCTAATCTGGTTTTACACAGTTTGGCTACACTTCGCATCCACGTTAAAATGAACTTAAAAATTGTAGGAGTAGCAGTAGGAGGAGTTTTTAGAAACCCAGTAGTAAAACGGTAAAGAGGATGACAAAAATAAATAAATAAAATTGCTTAACAAAAAGCTCAGTTTGTCTGCCAGGGGTGTCGAACTCCAGGCCTCTGGAGAACTTCAAGACATGTTGAGGAGGCAATTTAGCCATTTGAATCAGCTGTGTTGGATCAAGGACACATCTAAAACCTGCAGGACACCGGCCCTCGAGGCCTGGAGTTGGACACCTGTGGCTTATACTGACATACAGTTGTTTGAACTCATGATCTTGGAATCTGAAGTTTAGAAATGGTAAATGGCCTGTATTTGTATAGCGCTTTACTAGTCCCTAAGGACCCCAAAGCGCTTTACATTTACAGTCATCCATTCACACACTGGTGATGGCAAGCTACATTGTAGCCACAGCTGCCCTGGGGCGCACTGACAGAGGCGAGGCTACCGGACACTGGCGCCTCCGGTCCCTCTGACCACCACCAGTAGGCAACGGGTGAAGTGTCTTGCCCAAGGACACAACGACAGAGACTGTCGGAGCTGGGGCTCGAACCGGCAACCTTCCGATTACAAGACAAACTGCCAACTCTTTGAGCCACGGTCACCCCTAACACTGTGACTAACACCAGAAATGGCTCCAAGAGACGTCCACAGATTATGTAAAGCTACAGTTTTCCTTGACAGATCTTCACTGAGTTTTGGTCAATCCAAATATTGCTGTTAAACAAATTCTTTTTATTTCAGAAAGGGCAAACTACCATTTGTGGTCAATCATGGCTTCACTAATGAGAAATTAATAGGTGATGTGAAGATGCTGGTGTGAGTCGTCTTGGGCTTCCGCGCTTCAGTGACAAGCACCTCCATCTGGTCGGTAAAACAAACAGACCTCAGAGCTGCGGCGAGAGTGCTTGCGTTGCATTTGGGGAACGTTTGGTCAGCCTTTTACAAAAGCAAGCAATCTATTTTTTGCTTTTTAACTCCTCTCACAGAAATGTAGGCTTTAATTGTTGAGGAGGTGAAACATGCAGAATGTGCACACATGGGTGGTTTTCAGGCAGATTTGAAGTGAGTTTCTGCCTCCAGCCTCTCAACTGCCAAGAGACAGGCTGGTTGTGCCCTGAGGAGATGAATTCAATTTTAAACACAGCCCGTTGTCCTCTATTCTCTGACCCAAATGTATTTATTTCTCCCCTGAAAAAGACGCTCCCCCAGCACAATTAAAACCCAACAGACCATAACTCCTCGTTGTCTGTACATATGCTACAACAGAATCCTTCGTTTTAAACATTGTGCCCAGTTAGTTGGATGTTTACATGCTTACTTCTCACATAGTGCAATATGTGCATTAGTCAAATGTAAACACAGCACTATGTGGTGTGGAGATTTATGTGACCTCTGATGATATATATAGAGAGAAATAATAGCATAGAAACAGTATACTTGTGCCACTGCAGATGTTTTTATGGGTGGGCTATGAATGAGGAAGAGATGATCCGAGATAAGAAGAATATTAGTGTTAAGGTTTATAGTTAGTCCATGGGAAGTCCCATTTCTTTTTCTCTTTGTGTATTTGGCCGCCTTCATCTGCCACTTGTGATTTCAGTCTCATCACCACACGTTCAGTTCCTCTTTTGCTATTCATCACTGAGCCCCATTCTGGACTCTCTGTACTTTCTTTATCCAGCAAGCTCTATTCCTTCCTCCGCTTCGTCTTCATTTTTTTCAAATGCATGCCGAGACCAACACCATATACTCCGACGACTAACTCACGCACAGACACACACATATAAAACAACTACCATGATGTGGTGTGTTATCCAGTCAGGTATCTGCATTGCACTAATTTTTTATTTTTTTTTTAGATAAAGCTTTGAACTTGACTTCCTGTAATGGTTTTGAGGTTTGTTTGGGTTTTGTTTGGGTTTTTTTAGGGAAAAAAAAAACAATGTGTGTGCCTGCATCACAAAAAAACAACAACGCGGATACAAAAGAGAACACGGCATAGCTTCTGTTGTCATGCTTGTTGTCGCTTTGGAAAGCTGCCCCGTCCCGTGCATGCACACAAACACACACATGCGCACACACACGCTCTACAAAAACCACTGCAGCAGCAGGAGTGGAGCTGTGTCACACTGTTCCTGTGATACGGAACTCGTGAACTGGCTGCAGCAGTTTACAGTTGATAGCTGAAATATTCCACTTGCTCCGTCATACTGAGCAGATCTGCGTGGGTTCTGTGATGTTCTGAGCTCAGCTGCTTTCATGCTGGACTAGCAAACCAGTGAGACTGAAGTGAGTAACTGGGTTACTGACTCAGTGGGTTAGCACAGGCAGGAATCTACATAGTAGATCGTCTGTGTAAAAAGGGAAGTAGTGAGTTTCAGGCTGACTCACCAAAAGCTTGTAAGAGAAGCAAAATTGCAATATTTTGAATGACTCGTGCCCGAAATGATCTACAAGCACCTGATTCAATAAGCACTTAAACTAAAGCAACAGTGTATACAGCAGGTATTCAAAAGGGGATTTTTGGGGGGGATTAGAGTGACATGAGCAGCGGTTTGTATTTCCCTCTGTGGATAACTTTGTTTTATTCTTAATGATGCTTAATCTCGCATTTAGCAACTCACTGTCTGTTTGTGCTGTGAGCACACACCTGAACCGGCACTGACCTTTTAGTGATGCGCGCCGGCTGCTGCAGCACTCGGTCCAGCTCCAGGCCTTTGCTGTCCAGCAGCCGCCTCAGGGCAATGTCAGCCAGCTGACCTATGACCCCGAAGGCCTCGTCCAGGTTCAAGAACATGGAGAACTCCCTTTGCCGCTGCCGTGTGGTGACCCGAATTGCTTCCGGCATTAAAGCGGTGGAGACCCGCTCCAACCGTGTTACCTCGGCCCAGGGAATCACAAACTTGACTGAAGGGGGGAGGAAGAAGAGAGTGCATGGGGTTAGAACCACCTTGTGCTCATTATAGTTTACACAGCAATAATGTTAAAAGAAAATGTGAGTTTCTCCAAATGCCAAAGTCTGAGTACAGTTATTACCAATTTGATGAACAAGTGCAGTCTTTTAGATTGAAAAGGAGAGCTCTCACTTTGGTGTACAGACCTTCCTTCCCCAGCAGGAAGGAGTAGAAGGCCATGTGGTTGATGCTGAGGTAGAGGAAGCCCTGCCGAGGCACCCGGCCCTTCCAGCAGCAGCAGGAGTAGTACGTCACCAGTTTCTCAGACGAGGGGAGGCCAAAGTGAACCTCAAACTTCAGGAGCGCCTCCCTGAACTTCCCCGGGTCATCTTCCTGGGCCGCCTGGCGTCCCTGAACCTCCTCGGCAATAAGGCCCTGTAGAAGATAAAAGCTGGATGCCTTACTTTAGCCCACTTTTAAATGAGCTCACAACCACATCGTTTAAAAATCCTCGAGAAAATCACATCTTTAAATCTAACAATCCTCTGCTGGCACATTACAGACCTTGACTTTTCCTTTGACGAAGCTGGCAACATCCTCCTTGTTCTCAAACACAGACAGAGAGTGAAGCAGGTTGTGGACCAGCCAGTCCCAGTGCTTGTTCACCTCTTCTATGGCAGCTCCTGATGAAAGCAAAAAAAGAGAGAATTTAATATTTCCGGCCGGTCGATGAGTCGAGGTCGGGCATCCGAGCACGTGGAAATCTCCCAAGGTTGCGGATCACAAGAGGCACACGGATGTAAACATTAAAAAAGGCATAAGGGTTCAGCTCACCACTGGCGATGATCCAGCTGACCTGGGAGCCGGGAACTTGGAGGAGGATGCGAAAGGGTGTGACCCTGGCAGTGGAGTCCAAAACATTGTCTAGCGCCCCCACCAGGAGCCCTGCGGAGATGGCAAAGCACAGACAACCAATAATGAGTGGGAACTCAACCATGAGCAAAGTCATTTCCGAGTAAAGTGCCAATTATTTTTAAATGTGTTAATATATTTGAATTATTTAGCAAAATTACTGCAACCTGCTGCAGCCATAATGAACCCAAAAGTAGCCAACAGTGGACATAAAAAAGTGAAAGAGCACATTTTTTTTTATTACTTGATAATCATTAGCAGTGGTAATACTAAAGCTGTAAATGTAGCAACTATTCCTGAAGACTACTTAAAGAAAATTCAAGAAAGCCTATCTTAGAAAGTGAGTTTCAGCGAATCACTCCACACATTTCCCCAGAAAAATATAACAAAATGAGGGACGGTTCAAAACTTTTGCACATTACTGCGCACACTGCATATTTTTAAATTCTTGCTGCTTTTAACTCCAATATTTTGTTCATTTTGATTCCACTAGTACACTTTAAATTGGTTATCATAAAGCATTTCATGTTTGTTTTCTATGAAAAGCACTACACGTGTTTGCCTATTATAAAACATGCCTCAGATGATGAGGGAACCGTGGTTGGCTACAATGGAAACTTTTCTGGCAGCACACAGATTAGCGTCCCTCAGAGGCGTAATCACAATAAAGAGCCAAATAGAGCAGCAAAAACTGCCACTTAAGACACATCCAGCACAGCAGAGAGGTCGAACCCAACCTTATTACGGTTTTGATGAGTCTCATTTAAAAACAGAAGGACTTCGAATGTAATCAGACATGTAATATCCACCCATCTCTTCAGCAGGCGACTAAAGCGGTTGCTCAGTTCAGCTTTAATACCAAAATCCGGCAGGAAATCTGCATCTCCGCAGTTGCAATCAACGCCACAGATGTTCTCGAAGCTAAAATTGAGCCCCGAACCCTCATAAATTTGAATGACTTCGTGCACTGCCGTCGTCAGGAAAATAGCAACAGACCAGTCACACATGGTTCCGCGTCCTGCCTGAAGCTCTCATCGGGTCTCAATAGGGCTACTGTCATCAGGTTTTCATCTTCCTGAACCATGGCTAATCTGCATCATGCTCTCCAAATCACTACACTCCCGGTGCCACTTTTATTCTGTACGTCCTCTGTGCCAAAAGCACACACTGAGGCAGACAATATTCTGACTGAAAATATAAAAAAGCCAATCAAACTTTCAGCTTTGAAAGAGAAGAAAACAATAAAATCATTATGATAAATTTAACAAAACTGATAGCTTAGCCCCCATTACGACCTAAGAGAACTCCAGAGGTCTGAGGGAGGAGCTACACACATTCTTCAATTTGTAAATGGATAATGACTATGTGATAAAAATAAACACTCACACAACCTGGGTTATAAGTTTATACTACTTCCAACAGCCATCGTAAGACTGGAACGTGTGTTACACTGGGCAAGTGAGGAAATACAATGTGTTTGAACGGTTTGAAACATTAAAAAAAAAGGTTCTTTAAGGTTTCACATTGCCAACAACCCACACACACCGATGGCTATCAAACTCATTTGGAATACTATAACCAAACTAACAGGTATGGAAATCACACGCAACCTCTGGATACAGTGAATGATGCAAAATATTGATGGTGACAAGATATGCACAGAGCTGTGGTGTAGCCACATCCCTTCCGCAGGCCTGCAGGCGCACTTCAAAATGACACTTTCAGCAACTCGGACCAAATGCATGCATTTCATTTGTAATAGGTCAATACCCCCAATATTACCGGCCAACCAACAAACCCAATATGTCTGGCTCATAGTTAAGCTTCTTAATACAAAGCCCCTTAGTGCGACTTTTCCCTAATACTTTTAACATTTTTATTAGAAGTCAAAGTTTGGGACAGGTTCCCTTAAGGTACATTATACAACCCAGCTTTGCTTCAATCTATTAAAGAATTTTGAGCTTTCAAAGAGGCCATTATCAGTGAGATCAGCCCACCCTAGCAGAGCTGAGCACAGCCCTGCATTTAAAAGCTAGGACTGAATCAGATGAGGGCGACCAGATCTCTATCTCTATGTTTAGTAGTGTCTTCTCTGGTTTGGTAGACACACACAGACACAAAAACAAATGTGCATGAACAGAAAAGGAACTTGCATGCTCGCTTATAAGAGGTTCAGTATAATTTCACTCAACAACTTCAGGTTCTTGAGCCTGTAAAACCTGCTGTGAGACCACGTGCCTGTTCCAAAGGGAGTCATAAATTTGTATTTAGTATTTCAATGGACATGTTTGAGAAACATTCAGAAAGGTTGTTGTTTTTATGTTAATTGATGAATAATAATCGAATTTAAGTCACGCATCAGCTCGTGAGCCCTTTAGAGCCCATATTGGTGAAACCCTCAACAGAAGAGGGAGTAGAAGTATAAAGATAAGTCTTTTCCAGCAGACAGCTCTGACTTTCAGCCAAATGTAAACCACATCTTAGCCTCAAACTTGACCTGCCTGAAGCTGCAAATCCGGCAGCCTGGCAACACAAAACTATCCATCTGTCACCACAAACCCAGACGGGGTTTACACTGCTGAAGCTTCCAGAAAAAAAAAATGGAGCCACGGTGAATCATTGCCTTTCTCTGCTAACGGTCACAATGTAGGGGAATACTGCTGCGGAGACACGATGACTACAGGCGACCTTTATGAGGCTCGCAGCAAAGAAAAACAGAGGTCTGCTTTCACATCCACGACGCCGGGATCTCTGTCCGCTCTTGAACGCATCAAAATTAATAAGCGGGACATCGTTCTCTTGTGCTCAGGCAGGAGTGGTGTACTGAGGCTCGCTGATCAGATGAGGAAACGCTAAAAACAACACGAGAGAGGCATTAGTTTGAAATAGAAACATGTGAACGGGCTGATCAGCCGCAGATGTTACCCAGCCCTTCTCAGAAGTCCAGCTGTAAGAGTGTAGTCACCGGTGATAAGAGCAGAAGAGTGTGTATTTACAGCTGCACAACTCAGCTTTCTCTTTAATTAATCGTTGGAAAGATGAAGCAAATCCACTCTGAGCCACTAAACAGACAACTCTGCCGCATGGCTCTTTTCTACAGTCCCTGAATCAGTTAATGGTAAACGACACGAGAGCAAGACTTGACCCTTTGACCCCCCCCTCTTCTTCTCTCTATGGGAACAGCAGGAACAAACACAAAGTAAACTCCAGCCAGGAAGTCCCACTTACTCCGTTTTATGAGAAGAGCTCCACAAGCAAGGAGACAGATCGTAAAAAGGAGACAGTGGATGAGGCACATGCTCGCTTTAATGTAATTAACATCAAACTACTGTGAAACAGCGTCCAGTGGGCCTGCAAAGCCTGTTACACAGACACAAAACACACAGAGAGGAAACCAGACGGAGGAAGCAGAAAGCAGGCCGAGCTGCAGCCGCTGCAACAAGCGCGGGGTCAGAAATTTATAGAAGGATCACTAAAGAAAAGAAAGGACTGCAGTGTCACAGCAGCATGATGCCACCTCTGTAACAGCTAACACAATAGGACCCCACAGCATGACAAAGCCTGTTTCCTACAGGAAATTACAGTGACAGGTCAGAGTTCAGTTGGCTTTTGTTTGGGGAATTTTTCAATACAGGTTCGAACACAAGTCGAAAAAAAAAAACATTTAAAAAAAGCAAACAATAGTCTTGAGATGTTTATGGTTACTGTCACCACAAGAATCCAAAGATTACTGCGCCAGGAATAGCAGGAAACGGGTTATCCAACTGTGATCTGTACAATACTGACAAACTATTGTACAAATGTGCGTTTTTAGGTTTTACAGCAGAGATATTTAGCAAATCCTCCCATAAAAAACTAAATAAATCACGAAAGAGAGAATAAGTCTGCCTCTCCAGTCCGTGCACAAGATTCTCACAGATTGCATTTCGTGTGATTTGTGAGACCCTGTGAGGCATTTGTCTCTGACTGAAAGCAACACAAGTGCTCTCTTTTAAATGGGTGTTTGTGGTCTGGCGGTAAACATGAACGAACCGCAGGTTTCTTGGGTGTAGTTTAACGTCACCTCCAGAGGATGCAGAGTTTGATCAGGTGTGAGTTACAGGTATGCGGATCGGGGGCATTCCTGATTGCCTGTGGCTGCTATAATCCAGGCATGTGATGAACTTTGATTTAATAGATCTACGTGTACACACCCCTTCTTTTGACACCCAGTTGTTTACCTGTGAGCCCGCCTGTTGCCGTTGTTGCTTGCACCTACTGTACCTGTTTTATTTTAAAAAGCTGTTTGTCACACACAGGTGCTTCTACCTGTCCCTGTGCCTGTGTATGTGCCTGTGCCTGTGCTGGCAGCATGGCCTCCCCTTTGTTTGCTGTTGTTGCTCTAATAGCTGACTGTTTTATTGTTTACCTGTGATCCTGCTGTTGGACTCTCCGTGGCCTCTCCTCCTCTGCAGCAGGAAGAAGTCGTTGCTCCTCTCGGTCACCCAGAGTTTCAGCACATTTTTGAGCAGAACTTCATCGGGGTTTAGCCACATTTCTTCTAACAGGGAGGGACCGGAGTGAGCCCTCCGCCGACTCGGTCTCTGCAGCAGCGGGGCAGTATAAACTTTATCTTCCTGTTTTCCGGCTCGGGGGTGGCCCGATCGCTCCTACAGCGGCGATTTTCCGGCTTTATCCATGGTCATCCTGCGCTCCTGACAGCTGCAGGTTTCGGACTTCCTCGCCCCGCGTCTGCTCCCACACAGACACACAGCAGCTGTACACACGACTCACAGATCGCCTATAAGAGAGGATGACTCACTCGGTGGCTGAATCGCGTTCCCGTGGCTTTACATACAGAGCAGAGCGGTTACGATTGAAAATGAAGCAACATAAAATATATAACTCGTGGAACACAGTGGTTCTATATAGCCTGAGGCATGAAGAGCAGGGGTGTCAAACGGAAGGCCCGGGGGCCAGAATGGGCCCGGCACAGACCCTAATCCGGACCACTGGATGGCTTTGGAAGAATGGAGGAAGGGATGGATTTTTTATTTTTGAATATATTTTCACAGATTTTACAGCTTTTGCTCCTTATAAAGATTGTGGCCATTCATATTACACCAGGGTAAATAATTCATAGAAAAACAAATGACACAAAAAGTGTGTTTTTTTTTTCACTATCTACTATAAACAAAAATTCTGTAGTTTTCTGTTTGTTTGTTTTGTTTTTGTAATGACTGCACAATATTTTTTTTAAATAAGTTTCAAAAAAGTAACATTAATAATAATAATTATTCCTGTAAATTGAAAGAAATATTCTGTTTTAAAGATACAGGAATGTGTTACCAGAACTTTTGGTGTAATTTTACACATTTATTTATTAGAATTTAAGCCCAAAGAGCTGCGCTGACAGATTTCTTTCATTTAGCATCAAGAGCAGCATTTTTATCATGTAAAAAAACCTGATATGTACTTTTGAAATTGCGCTTCTTTTTTATTTTTCACTTCAGATCAAACTGAGCTGTATGTGTGCCATGATATAAAACAAGTGCTGCATCCCTGCTTTAGAGTATTTTTTTTAATGTGCAGCTGTCAATGTGGCGTTTGTAGAATATTTATGAACTTCAACTAAACAAGCTCAGATTTTGAACATTAGAACCACAGAAAGAAAAAGAAATGAGAATAAATTTGCTGCCATTTAAAAGTGACAGTGGATTCCTATGAAAACAGGCTGCTTTGGATTTGGACTTTAGATTTGGATCTCCTGCTACTCTTACCACATAAGAGGGGGAAACTTCGATTTACATAGCTCAGTAGCCAATTTTGAGCTTAAGAGCTAATAAATACGTAAAAATGACTGTAACGTGTTCTTCAGAGTCTAAGTTGTGAATGGTGGTCAGGTAAAAGCTGGAAAGTGGAAAGAAGCTGTGGTTTGTTACTAACACAGGTACACAGTTAGAACATATTTTAGTTTTATTAATAAGTTTTTTTTAAAAGCGCGCAGTTTGTGAAAAACATGGTCAGAGTGAGAGATCTTCACTTTGTTTTCTCCTGTTCCGCATTTCACCAACTTTCCCTTCCGCCAGTTCCGGTAGTGAGCCAGTAAGTGTTCTGTGATTGGACGTTCCCGTGGAACAGCCCTCAGGTGTTTGACTGTAAAACAAAGAGCTTCTATGAAAAGTGAAACACTGAAAGATTACATGTGGACTGGACAACAGCTATTGTGTTATAGGACTTGTAATGTATCCTGTATAGGACCAGGGTAATAAAAAACACTGGAAATGTGTAATAAGGAACACATAGAGAGATAATACAGGATCTATAATCCCAACAGATCCTCCAGCAGGTGCATTTCACGCCTTCTTCCATTCAAACCCACTCTCTCTGACGCTGCCACGGTGTGGGTTGAAACTGAACCACCCAAACTTTCACTCCTGTTTTTTGTCACTGCAGACTGCAGCTGTGCTTTGTACTTGTTTTATCTTTCTGCTGGATCCTTGACTTAAGGTTAACTGTAGGTTGCACATGATAACAAACCCTGTTGAAGTGGTGGACGTTTGAATGAACAGTTTCACACCAGATCTAAATAACTCTGAAACTTTTAAAAATTAACAGAGTATGACATAAAATTAACCTTTTAGTGGGCGGAATGTGCTTGAAGCGAACCATCCCCACAGCACAACCGGCCTTTATGATAACTCGATAATACACAGATTTTTTTTAAAGGGGCCAATTTTGAACACTTTGGAGTTCCATACTAATACACCAACACATTAAAAAAACAAAAACAAAAAAAAACCCGTCAGTTCCTTCATTCACAAGGGCTCGCTCCATATGTTCCCCCCTACACCGGAAGCCCTTCCTGACGTAAGCCCAAAGGGGTTTGAGTCTCGTCTTGTGATCAAACCTGTGGTCTTTTCTTCTAAGGCACATCTGTTAAACACACCACACTATAAGGCCTTCGATTCTTGGATATTTTAGTGATGCAACTTGACAGGAAATGTTGCCATTAATGAAGTTCCCAAAATAAAATGATAGCCTATATGGTAAATCTGGGTCTTTGAGAAGTCCACTTTCCGCCTTCCTTCCACGATACTTTAACAGTGACAGAGCAGCAAAACCAATATATATATAGTTACATGTGATTATTTTGAGCTCGGATGGATGACAGTTGTATAAAGGTGAGGAAGAAGGGAAAAAAGAAAAAGAGGAAGTTAAGTAAACTAAACGACCTCGCATGTCATTGTGTCACCAGTTTTCATGCAAATATCTATGAAAAATCTTTGAATACAAAAGTGTGTACATAACGTGGCCGCTATCCGTAAACGAATCGCTAATAATTTATACACCTTTTTTTTTTTAGTAATGTGCTACACTTGAGAGGATTTGTACTGTGTGCCTTTTTTACATTCTGTATGTGTGTGTGGGGGGGTATGTGTGTGTGTGTGTGTGTGTGTGTCGCACCTGTTTGGATTCGCTCTCTGCAGCCACAATTGGAATGCTCCGCTCTCATTCCTTATATGGGCATATTGCGCCTCAACAGGAACTTGGTGTTTCTGTTATTATTGTCCTCCCCGTGAAGCGTTTTCTTTTCCTAGTCCTTCTAAAATCAGGATTTTTTTATACCACAGTAAAAAAAAGTGCAGTAAAGAGCATTATATAGATAGGTAAAGGGAGGTTATTCAATGCCGGGTTCTTTTTTTTTTTGCTCATGCGGAACACTCATAGCTTTTGTTTTCTGTCGGAATTGATTTGCCCGCACTCCTTCTATTTCCGCGTCTGGGAGGGGAACGGTGGTGTGATTTCAGAGAACTCTTATCTGTCAAAATGCAGGTTGGTAAACCTTGGTTAGTTTGTTAAAAGCTACAGCGTACCGATAGTGAATTAGAATATTTAACGTCATTTAAAGCCGTGTAACGTGACGACGTACTTTTCTAGATATTTAGTCAGCATAGTCTCTGGGCACTGAATAGCTTTACTCTTTGGAGCATTATAGGGCTAGCTTGCTAGCTAGCCCTATAATGCTCCAAATCAGGTCTCGGAATAGTCTGGGACCAGAGTAATGAAATGATTACTGCCAAACTAAAAATAAACGTTGGCACACGAAGACTTTTATCTGGTCGCAGATTTGCTAAAATATTTTGTGGAAATCATAAAAATGTAAAAACTTTTAACAACTGATGAATCCAGTGACCTGTAGTCTTAAAAATATAAATTTTAATTGAGTTAAATAAGTTTTCTTTTAAAGGGTAAAAGACAAATGGTTTTATAACTTTTTAACGATCTGGGGCCTATACTACGATGCGAGATCAACATACCCAGGGCTGTGTTTCCGTTATCTGGATTCAATTATTGTAACATTGGCTATCAAGATAAGCAGTCACACAAAGCCGGGTATCAACTCACTAAATTAATCTAGAGTTTTTCTTGTTTGTTCACATCAAAGGGGTTCTGATGACCAATCTAATATGGACGTTTTACGGCTCATAAGGCTTTTCTTCCGCAGTAAATTATCCCTATCAGTGGCACTATAGGACCTTTTAAAATATGATCTGAAGTCAAACCACTCAGTTTATGATAATATAGGAGTATACCAGAGCTCTTACATATTCACTTTAAGCATATGCCTTATCTTAGTCCATAGCACTGTCTTAGCTTATTTGTTAGATTAAGTTAACTTGTGGAAATAATTTGTTTGAACAAAGACTGGAGAATGACAGCCTGACCTTGGAAATCGCACGTTGTTTTTTCACATCACATGGAAAACCAGATTAAAAGAAACCTTTTTTTCAGGACCCAAATGAAGATACAGAGTGGAATGATATTCTGAGGAAGAAAGGAATTCTTCCTCCCAAGGAGACACCTAAGGAGGATGAAGAGGAGGAGCTGGCCCTCCAACAGCAGTCTGTTGGTAAGAGAGATCAGTCATTCTTTGTAGCTTAATCTGCAAAAGGCATGTTTGTACCCAACTAAGATAGTTTGCAAATATCAGTTAAATGCACATGAAATATTCAGATGCATTGTTTGCTATATTAATAATGTTTTCTTTCTCTGATCAGTTAAAACATATGAGGACATGACCCTGGAAGAACTAGAGGAAAATGAAGATGAGTTCAGTGAGGAAGATGAAGCAGCCATTGAGATGTACAGGTAAACCATACTACGTAAATGGCTAGAGAAGACGGCGCCAGTAGAGTGGAATCTCTGGCTTAAACTTTTATTTTGGATTGAGAGTCAGGTGAGTTTGTCGGGATACTGATGCAGGCTGGTTCTCCTTTCAGACAGAAGCGTCTGGCAGAATGGAAAGCAACTCAGATGAAGAATGTGTTTGGTGAGGTGGTCGAAATCTCTGGACAGGACTACGTCAAGGAGGTTAACAAGGCTGGAGATGGCATCTGGGTGGTGCTACACCTCTACAAGCAGGGGTAGGTGATCCAGGAAGCATGAATGAGGAAGATATTGAGTGAAGGTTTTCATATGTCATGTTTATAAGGGTATTTTAACCATTAATCTCAGTAATTTTACAGGCTTTGTCTTTTAATACATTTTGCACTATATCTATATTATAAAAATCGGTTCAATCATCATCCATCCATTGGATTCTAACATAGTGAGTTTCAGGTTTACCCTGATGTCACATCACAACAGGGCGTGCTGAGCTAATGACCCTGGGTAAGGGTTGTAACGTGGATACACTGGGCTGCCATTGGGCCGTCATTTTGGCTCATGTCCTCAGTACTGTGCCTAGATGCCAATAGCATTGTTACAACTGTTCAGTACTGCTGATGCTGTCTATTTCATATTCCACACATTCACTTAAACAATTAGTGACATTGACATTAAAAATGAGCAACTGTTGTCGGCCGATCTACCTTTTTTTTTTTTTTTTCTTTCAGACAGTGTTGCTTCTGAACACCTATTAATCACAAAGTTTACCACCAACAGGTCAGTTGATGTTTTCTCTCTGTTCATCTCCCTTACCAGCATCCCTCTGTGCACCCTCATCAACCAGCACCTGAGCACATTAGCCAGGAAGTTCCCTCAGGCTAAGTTCCTCAAGTCCATTTCCACCACCTGCATCCCCAACTACCCCGACCGCAACCTGCCCACCATCTTTGTTTACTTCGAGGGCGAAATGAAGGCCCAGTTTATCGGTCCTCTGGTCTTTGGCGGCATGAACCTGAAAGTTGAAGGTAAGAGGCGACTTGCTGACAACAGTGAACAACTTCAAAGCCTATTAGCACAAAACTAACTATGACTGTAGGCCTAACAGACCTAACTCAAAGTGGATACGATGATTGTTTTTTTTTTTTTAAGTGGAAAATATCAGTAATTAGGTAGACGGGTGATAGGATTTAATCTGGAACTTGTTTGGTCATGTTTTCATTTTTCAGTAGTTGCACTTTTAGTCAGACAATTTGGCTTTTAATGATGGGCTCTGTTCAAATTCTCTTCAGTAACTAAAGCTGGTTTGAGAGGTTTATTTTCAGTACATCTCAGTTTATTGCTTGTAATTTTGGAAGCTGCGGTTTGTCAATCTGTGGAGCGATATTGCATTGTCTATACTTTTTATATTATGTGATTGAAGTGTTGGTAATTTGTGTTGTGTGTCTCAATCAGAGCTGGAGTGGAGGTTATCAGAAACTGGAGCCGTGAAGACGGACCTGGAGGAAAACCCCAAGAAACAAATCGAAGACAAGCTAATGTCATCGATAAGAAGTTCACTTCCTACACGAAAAGACAGTGACTCAGAGGATGAGGATTAAAAAGAAATAAAACACCTGTAACTTCAAACCACAAAAGCCATGTGCCAGCTACATGGAAGACACTCAGAAGACCTTAAACCGAGCAGAGGGGGCGGCTTCTCCTTTGTCAGCATGTGCGTTGTGTGTTGTAACCATGTAGGTGGCGCTCTTATACTGGGATCAGTCCTGTATTTGGACAGGCCACTGGACTGCTGGAGAGTGTCAAACCTACACGATGATCATCCTACAGTGCATTTCAGGAGGGGGAAACAACAATCACAGTTTTGTAATTTGAATAAACATTCAACTGTATCAATGACGTCTTCACAAAAGCGTCACAGACGAGTTTTAACTTTTTTTAATACCGTTTCATGATAATTATGTCACAAAATGTACATGTACATTTAATTCTGGTAAATTAAATGTGAGTTCACCTCTTTGCCACAGCGATCAGTGACAGTTTTGTGTTGTTTTGTTTTACCCATGTCTTGTGTAACAATCTGCCAAATCTGCTTGGTGACGGTTCCCGTCCGGTGACACCAATTTTTTATTTTTTTATTTTTGCATTTGGAAGCATCAAGACACACGGCAGCTTTAGCAACACACGGCAGTTATTTTTCCAGCTATACAATCAAATTGTTTCTGTTAACAAAAAAAGTTACAGATGCTGTTGCGTGGTCCACCAGTTGGTTTTGAGTGTGATGTCCGCAGGTGGAGCTGCCAGCTGCTCTTCTTCTGATAGGTGTGTGTTTGTTTTCAGATGTTTGTTTTTTTCCCTTTTACAACATCCCCTCTGGCAGACCTCGAATCTTCTGTTTAATTAGCAGGAGATGAAGAGAAAGAGTCGGTCACTGCATTGAACCCAAGTAGTAATGCAATTAAAAGTGATACATGCTGGCTAATTCTTAATCACTGGTTCAGTACTTCTTCACTACCTGAAAAGGTTAAGTCTTTATAGGCAGAAGAGAAATGAGTAGAAAGTATGGGGGGGTTGCAAATGTCTGCTGTGGGTACAGAGAAGAGATGAAAATGTTTCTGCTGGTTTTGGTTTCAATAATGGAAAAAAAAATCCCATTTTCACTTTGGCTCTATGGTTTTAGCATTTAATTATATCTCTTAAGTATATGGAGTCAATTTTAGAGATGCTAAAGTTCAATTGTGACAACTTTTTCATGTGTGCCGTGCCATATAAAAGCATTTATTTCCCAAAATTTTAATCTAGTTTCTTAACTGTATTGTTTTGCCTACGTAGACATTTTTTAGTGAGATGAAATGAATTATGGGAGCTAAAAACAGTTCCTGCTTGAACTGTCAAAAACCCCTTCAGCTTGTAATGGTCACATGCAAACACAGATTCACGCTAATGGCTAACCAGCCAAAAACAGGTTACTACCTCCAATTGTTAAGTAGGAAGCTTTAAAAGTCCCTAAGCTTAAGAGATGACCTCAAGTGTCTGCAGTTGTTTGTTGTGGAAAGTGACTGTCATTCATAACCTTGCTCTGACATCTTAAATAGTCAAAAAACAAAACCGTTAAAAGCATTCAGATCTGTGTCCTCACCAAAAGTACCACCTTCTTCTTTCTCCTCTGGGAAAGCTTTGGTGAAAGTCGCATGAGAGGGTGAACTGAATGAGACTGGAGGAAGAAAGAGAGGGAGGGAGATTCATGAGGATCTGCTGAGTAGGCAAAAAGACCAGAATTTCGCTCCAGATTTCAGTATTTAAAGTCATATTTGCCACCTGCTGTCACGCTGTATCAGCTCTGTTAGCGAGCCGACGGCACCTAAACGGCCTGCTCTGAAACTGAAGCTTGCTTAGGTTTGTTTGCTGTTTTTCGGAGGGGCGGAAGAGTCTTTAGATTCACTTCAACAGGTTTTGAATAAAACTTCACAATCAATCTGAGAGCCTGAAAGCAGATGTTTTGTGTTCTCCTTTTCCACCCATGCTGTCAATTGAAACGACCAAAAGCAGTTTAAGCACTGCATTAAATTAAAGCAATAACTCTCTAAAATGACAAATTAATGGAAAAATCAGGCAATAACTTTGATTGGTTTGCTCATTTGCTCACCTCTTGTTGTACAGCTCCAACAGAGTTGCGTGCTTTGGAGTAATGAAACAGGAACTGGAGGGAAAGGAGCAGAATCCGTGAGCTGGTGCTGAACAAACAGCAGAAAGTATAAATATAGTTTAAAGACAACTAAGGAGGAAAACCTACTCTTTTGAAAACATTCTGAACCTGCTCCTGTGAGAGAAGGGAAACAGGCTTTAATAACAGAATTAATAAAGAATTAAAGTTATCACACTCTATCCTGCCTCCACTGACTCTTGAATACAGTAAACAGACAAAACAGCAACAATTGAGCAAAGTATAAGAGACTACACAATGATTCCAGCTCTGTTACTCTGTTCCTTTGGGTATTGTAGCGTCATGTTATTATGTTGTCTTCCTGTTGACTTGGTGGCTCACCTGCACACTCCATAACTTCAAAGAGAGATAAACTTGGGTAGCAATACCCAGACACAGTCATGTTTACCCTGCTGACCAGCTTTATTCTTCCCTCTCTTTTTAAAGGACGTGTATCTGACAGGGTTTGCTGCAGAAAAATAAAATCTGACATGTGAAGATCTATTGAACTGGACTTTTATTTTTTTAGGATTAGTTTGTCAGCTGTGATGTGAAGGTATGGTTTTTCACAAGCCAAGCATTAAAAGCAGTTTTTAAAGCTAGTTTGTGATCATATGTGGAGAACCCCTTTAAAATGTTAACATGAGGCCTAGTCTCCAGAAACTGTATAATATCATATCATATCATATCATAGGGTGACCATATTTAGATTTCCAAAAAAGAGGACACTTGACTCGTCATGAAGAACTTTAATAAAACTGTTTGCATAAAAAAATAAAATTTTTCCACAATTTAAATGATGCCTTCTCTGCGTGGTTAATGACTCTTGAAATAAAAAAAATTCAGATAGGCTTTTACAAGTCACCAAGTGCAAAAAAACTAATTCAGTTACTCAGTTAACTAAGTTAACCCAGTCCCACCACCACTCAGTTAACTTAGTAGATGAATTTTCGCCTCGCACAGCCTTTTTATGTTTTTCTGTGTCCATGTGAGCAACAAGATCACCCGCACCTTTGTTAGACACACAAACGTATGTGCCAGCTCTGCATACGGTGCACTCCGCCTCCCATTTATGCCGACCGACGGTATGCGGGAAATTTCATTTGCAGTTCATTTGAAAAGGTGCACTTGCGCTTCGGCATCTTTTAAACATTACTAGGTGCGCAGCTGCGCACCGTCTATCCCGTCAGTGAGCGCAAAATAACCACTCGCAAAGCAGGCAGCAGTTAAGGTATGACGTAAAGTATATGGGTCCCCTGTAGGTTCATAAAACCCGGACAGTTTTATCAATCTCAAAAATC
>VUQR01024887.1:0-18081 GCA_015108515.1 Hemichromis elongatus | reverse complement strand
TCCTGTTTTACTTTGGTAGTCTCCCGTCAGCGTACGTCAGTGTTGTATTTACTCTGGCCCTGTCTCGTTATGATTATCTGTGTCAGCTGTGTTCCCCGTGTGCTCCCCTCGTTAACCCTCTGCGTATTTATGTCCACGTCTCTCTCAGTTCTGTGTCGCGTTCTCCCTCATGGCTGTGTGTGTGTGTCTCCCTGTGTCTCCCTGCGTCTCCCTGCTTCTTTTGTTTAGTTTTGTATTGTTTATATTATCGGTTTCCAGCAATAAAGCTGTTCTTTTGAGTTTAAGTTCTGTCCCGGTGAGTTTGCGTTTGGGTCCTACTCCTGCCTGCCACACAGCTAGATCATGACACAGAGTTAATTAAACTATATTTTGTAGTTTGGATTGTTAGGTTTTTAAAAAAATATATAAAAGAAAAACTTTGTAAATAGTTAATATGCATTCACAAAGGGCTTTACAAGAGTCAACAATGCGTACAAAAAATAATATGCATTTGGGGTACTTAATTTTACAGCTTCTCCCTTATTTCCCAAGACAGAACAACATCTTTACAACAGATGGATTTCATTTAATTTGGCACAGATTTTATACTGGTGCTCTTCCTTGGGACTGGCACTACAAGTACACTAGCTTGTGACCCCTAGGGCTGGATTTAATAAGTACTATATATCTATACACATTATTTAGATGGCTATTGTTACAGTGCCAGAGAAGTTCACTGGTCCCTACTTGTGTTAAACTTTACTTACCTATTGATCTTCACGAACTGGACTTGAGAGGTAAAGTTTCAGCATATTATCCCTAAACTAAATACCCCCATCAAGGCCTTTATCTCTTCCCCCAGGAGATGGGGAGGCAAACTCCATACCAGAAAATTATTTTTTGTTACAGTTTAGCAAAAGATAGCCAATATTAAGCCACTAGAGCCATTTTAAAAAAAGAAAAGAAACACTGCAACACAACTGATCGATAGAAAGGGTTACATCAATAAGTTAATCGCTCCTTCATCTAGAAGGTTAAGCAACTGATAATACACAGTTCCAGCACTGCCCAGAGCTGTGGCAGTGTGGTGCTGGCCATCCCCTCAGCTCAAACACTTTCATAATTACTGAGTAGGGTCGAGAAACAAATTTTAGCTCAGGACCTGCTCATTTTTCATCACCAGAGGTTATGTCATCTGTTATCATTTAAAGTTGCCAAAAATCATTGTCTCTGGTCACCCTGCTGAGGAGGAGCGACAGGAACACCACACACCCACACGGCATAACCATAGTAGGTTTGCTAGTGCCATAACAGCTATTGGATCATTAAAATTAGTGTTGCTTGTCATAAGGAGCAGTGCAGTTTCACTCATGGTTCAGTTTTGTTTTCACTCACCTACTAGGTTAGGTGTAGGGAGGGGGAAAAAAACGTAATTTGGGTTAAAACATCATCACTTTTACATCATCGCTGTTAAAAGGCTAATGCATTTACACCAGAGGTGCCTGATGTGTGACAATGTGATCCAAACAGGTCCTGCCTGAACATCTTTGTGTGAGGAGCTGGTAGTTAGACTGGTTTACTGCTATGTGTCACAGCACAGATGCCAAAAGATAAGCTGTGTGCATTTGTTTAAAAATAAAAATGATCTTCACTAAAGAAGTAAATGTACCAATAATTGACTGCATGTCTTCCCTTGCTCTCTCTCCCAGCTTTCCAGCTAAAAGACCCACCAAGAAAAAAGGAAATAATAAGACCAGCACTGTCTGAAATACACTGCATTGTGTGCACACATTTCTTTTTTAGTTCCTCTTAAAGCTGTTCAGTGTCCTTTGGCAGTGCTCAGCTTCAACTCAATTTTTTTAAATCTTTTCAGGAAAAGCTTCTTTGTGATTTGCTTATTTTCAGTGGACTTTGTTGGATGGGAGTTTGATATGATTAACCACTTAACTGCAGTATTTTTAATACAATTTTGCAGCACAACTAAGAAAAAGACCACACCAACTCAAAATCTATTTAGTCACACTGACAATTATGGAAACTTCCACTGTTGACCTATATATTAGCATGACCCACTTGCAACCACCGAGGCTTGGACAGGACCTTTGGAAAGTTAAAGTCTGTATTTACTGACTTTTTAAGGATGATGGAGGTGAGCGGTTCATCACTGTTACAGGCTTCAATGTAGCCACCTCGGAGCTGACGTTTGGACAGTCGTGAAGTGGTGAAATGCCTCGGAAACAAACAAACAGTCACACTAGCTTTTTTCAGGGATTGACAAGACGAGAACAGGGAGAGCTGCAAGGACAAATTCTCTCCTCCACACTCCTAAAATTACTACCTCCTTTACTTTTCATGTTCACTGCAGAGCGCCACTAACACCTTGGCTTTCAAAGGGATGGAGACGACGTGTGATCAGAGACGTGACATAAAGAGGATTTCCAAGAAAGATCGCTTTCACCTGTAGCACAGCTGAATTCCTTTAGACGCAAGGAGATGGCTGGAGCTTGTTTACTGATATGATAGAGTATACGGATTAAGACATATTTCTTAACCCTACTTTTGTATAATGACCAGCTTTCACTTCTTTAGTTGCTTTTAATCACGATTTTGAGTTTGCAGCATCTGAATTATGAAATCTCCTTTATCTACGCTGAAAGAAAAACGACACAGGCGTCATATATAGGTTTGCCTCATATTATCAAAAGGGATTATTTTCCATTTTCTTTTTCTTTTTTCCTTTTTTTTTTAAACGGGAGCACAGAATTGGGCCTCAGATAGAAATCGCGTCTGTTTCCAGGGTTGATCCCGTTCATTCAAGTTGTTGCATCAAATAAAATGTTCTTCTCTGTTAAAAATGCCTTTTTGTTGCTGCTGTTTACTGAGACGTGAAGAAAACTGTCTGACTTCAATTTTAATACTTCCAATTTTAGTAACTTACGCAGCTGACAGCTCCTGAAAAGGTTACTTATTACTTACAAACTCCTTTCCAGTGAGTATCTTTGTGCTGAATGATGTTGCGTTGAGTGTCAATCTTGAGACAATGACTCAAAAATAGCACCAAAGAGAGTTCACCGACTTCTGTGAGGTCATTCCTTCCTAGCAAGTTCCTAGGAAGTTTGCAATCAATAAAGCCAAACAAGTAAAAGTCTAGTCCATCAGAAAAAACACAAAATGAAAAAGGTAGATTTTCTTCCTATGGCCCCAACTGTCACATTTATTGCTAAATTATGGTTCAGCAGTGAGAGATGCGGAGTCTTCTGCTGCCACCGATGACACGATGTTCAGCTCGTTGTACAGCCTTGAGAATTCTGTGTAAGCGACGCAACGTTGGACTTTGATAGCCTTGTTAGTTGTGAGCTAATAATAGCAACAGTGCAGAGTAAATATTGAGCACTTATTAGCAGTTATAAGGAGTGAGAAGCCTTTTTTATTGAATACAATTTCCCTTTTTTTTCTTTTTGTTTGGGATCTTAGATTGCAGACTTTCAATTTCTTTGCCTTTTGTTTTATTGTTAGGAATGAGGAGCGCTGATTAGTAAGCTTTTGTTCTTTGTCTTGGGCATTGTTCAGCTCTGAAGCAGATAAACCCACACTGAACCTTGATTTGCCTTTTGCAGAGACTGGACTCACATATTATGCACAGATTAACAGCAACAAACCCATTTAGACCAAATCAATTTGCCAGTCAAAGATCATATTAAAATACAGACACGTAATCTTTTAGGTTGCTTTTTTATGCAATAACACAATTAATATTTTCTGCTTTGTAACACAGTGTGATGTGGAAACAGTGCCGCGATTATGGTGTCTGTTTTGTAACCACAGTGCAGGTTTTGCAGTGGAAACATGGTGATTTTTGAGTGAAGACACATTTTTGGCATTTCAATTTGTTTCTTTGTTGCACAGTTACATTCAAAAGGTGTGAAGAAAGAACGCCACAGAGATGGATGCATTTACACCTTTTCAGTGACTGAATTCAAGTCTGAATGCTTCTTGGCTGCATTTGCACTCGGCAATTTTTAGATCTGATAGTTATCCAGTTGGCCCCCTGGATGCATGAAGTGGTTAGAGATTGCTAAGCTATTTGACTGCTGATAAGCAATCTGTAACTTTCCAAACCTGACATTCACAGCCCATTCACGGTCAGCTGTGCAGGGACAAAGACAAGAGAGCCAGGATTTGTATCTCTTTTGCTCTTTTTCCCCCGCTTTTTGATACAGCTATTTCTTTCACCTTCACAGCAACTCAAACACTGTTTCAGGAGACTGAATCCCATTTTTTTCCTTTAAGATCCATCTTTCTCTCGGGTTATGATTATGGCAGCTCAGGACAGTTTGTCTGATACGGTCCGATAACAGACAAAGTCCTGGCAACTTGTTCTGGTTGAGCATTAGCAGGATAACGTCCACCACGCACATTCAGAATGCCTCCAGTGCCCAGACTAAATTTATACTGCAGGTTCAATTCCAATTGTTCCATCAGAGCTGGTCAGCTTGCATTAAAGTACTAGCTTAAACAGGCTTTAGTCACACTTAGGCAATTTTAACCAACTGATCCTGACAAATCAGATTTAAGACAAAATATGCATGTGGCATCGATCTGGTGTGTTTCACTTATTTAGAAAACCTAATAAATAATAAAAAAGAAAAGAAAAACAAAGCCCGATATTGGCCAGCCAATATGGATCATACGCACAATTTCCAGCTCAGTGAACAACATTTCATCTTAAATTGTTTCTGACATGGGCTTGACTATTTGCAGTGTCTCTTTTGCACTACAGAGATTTAGGTGCCCATGACAAGATGCTGGTATTGATATAATTTGATTTAATGCAGAGCTCCTCCATCAGAGAGGAAGTAAAAGGAGCCCGAAGCAGCTCTGTATGCACCGGGGAAAATTGCTTACTCTTCGGCACCTCTGGAAGTGTAATCAGTGAGCGGGATACCAAAGAAAGCCTTTGTCGAACAGCCATGACACCATCTCTTCAATGAGGGGGGGATGATGGGATATACATCAAAGTCGGCTCTGTAATTGGGAGTGTTTCGACTGAAGGGCAGACAACGTGGTACAGGAAATGATTTAATGTCACATCAGCAAAACACCACAGGGCTACAGAAGCTGCCTCTGTCTTCTTGGCTGTCTGGTGCTTAAAAGTTAAAGTTTCTTCTGCAACTTTTCTTTTGTCTTTTCTTGTTTCACTGATAAACTTAAAATGCAGCTCTGCTCCTTTGCTCTGTTTTTGGACAAGAAGCACACTGTTTAGGCAAACCCCATGTCTCCATAATTAATAACCTTGGCATCCAACATGTTTCTAATCTGGAGAAGGAATGCTCATGGCATAGAGAAGAAGACTATGCCAAATACACACAAAAAAATAGTTGGATCATTTCTCTCTCGCACCATGGAGGGCACGCTCATTAATCATGCCTAAAGAGCTGAGTAATGTTGCAGGCCTCGTGTGTCTGTGGAGCCGGATGACGGAAAAGCAAAGAAATTCGGTTTTATTGTCGTGCTTCTCGCCAGCCGTCGTCTTCCATTTGCTCTTAACCATGAGAACGGCGGCAGCTATCATCTATCTCCTGATGTTGTGCCACAAGGTATGATTCATTTATCATAGTTTAACCTTTTCAGATCCTCTCCTGCTCTCTCTGGCACTGAGTCACGAAGGTGCTCCACATGCTAAAGCCTATCATCTACCAAAGATTCAAACACAGAGAAGGTTTAAATCACCATTCAGCTCATGGCATAAGCCTCAGGAAATCTCCCCTCCACATCCTTTATGTTAAAATGTATAAGTTCACCAGTCATTCCCTAACCACAGAATGCCAAAAGGCATGAAGTAGAAGATTACTCCATTGAGGGAATGCTTATCGAGAGGCAGTATCCCCTCCCCTCCCCGCCACCCCACCCTTCACCAGTAATTGCTTTCCAGGCCTGCACCGGAAAGAGCCTGGAGCTGTGTTATGTTTGGCGGGAGCAGAATACTCTGGAGATAAGTTGAATTCCAAGACTATGCTCCAATTGGGACTACTGTGGCATAACGAAACCACTATTCTCCTCTCTTCAGTCAGGATGAGCCGTTTTAGTATTCCAACATTGTCTTTGCATAAAAATAGCAGTTATCTGTCACTGATGTTTCCTTCATTTTGTGTTGTAATTTAAACCCTCTGAATGGTACAAAGCATGAAGACAAAACTCACACACACACGTTTGTGCTTTTTTCTACACAGCCCTGCAGACTTCACAAACACTGTTAGTTCACATCAGATGACTACAGAGTCCTTGGCCATAACGGCCTAATTGGGGAGTTTTCTGTCTTGCTTTCCAGCTGGCTGATTGCAGAGCAAAATCCTAATGAACAGTGAAAAATAGCTTCGTTGCGCAGCGAAGATGTGGCTGTCTGAGATGAAATATTCAAACGTCTCACTTCTCCAGCTGTCACTAAAGCTGCGTTTGGGGGAAGGATGCCTTGTCATGTCTCCTTGGCACAGATGGCTTCGCATGCTCATCCCTTCAAGCGAAGTGTACCTAGTCAGAGTATTTTCAGCCCCGATATGTCTAAAAAAATCGACTCTGACCACAGTTTGTGCTGAACAATCTGCTTTGTAAATTTCGTGTTCTCTCTCAGTGGGATTGCCTGCTGCCGCCGCAAAAAGGTTTCTTGCTTTTTGGCTATACTGGAGCTGTGGCTCCGAGGATGGCACAAAGAAAAGACAAATACTATTATTACAAGATTTGGTGAGCTATTATGATTCCCTGTGGAGGAATCGCATATTGCTACATATGCAGTGACATTTTTGTCATTAGTGAAAGTCAGTGATAGCTTTTGGACACATTTTAATGAAATTTTGCACGTGGATCCTCATTAATTTGGCCGATTATTTGAATTTCATCACAAACCACCGTAAGGCAACACACTGGTTTATGACTTATAAAACTGATGAACTGCCAATTAAGTAAGAACCTCTGGGGCTTAACCAAAAGCCACCTCAGAAGTCCTAAAAATCTACAATTCTTTAAGTTACTGCTTCAGGCTGGCTCCCAATAATGTTTAAAATGCTAAAAAGTGGAACTCCAAAATGCAAATTTCAAAACTAAATTCACACATCAAGGTGGGTACATACATCTTTTATATACAGTCTGTGGTCAGGACACCTACAGTGCTGAGGGTGTAATAAGTAGAGGCAGAAAGCATGCAATGAAATGACATTAAATTACACCTTAGCTTTAAAATCTCATCACTACACTAATTTCCTTTGTCTTAAGCAAAACATTGATTTGCATTTCAACATGTTGTCAGGATGGTGAAGGTGGTGATGAATAACATCTCACATTTGATGATGAAAACCAAAATCCTTAAAAAAAAGAAAGAAAAAAAAGTAGCACATCGCATGAGAGCTGAGACGAGAGTAGGTGGAGGTTACATTAAGTGCAACAAGCACAACCTCCAACCTAACTTCAGCTATTGACATGCCCCAATCATCAGCTTACAGACCCCGGGGCACAAATGCTCACCAGCAAGCTTGACTGACAGAATAGTTTTAAATCATTATCAAGGAGGCTGGGCCTCATGAACGCTATTTTGCTGAACATTCTCTCAACTTTAATATCGACTCCATTGAATTTCACACTGAATGAAAAGTGACCTCTTTCAGTATTCAACCTTTTTAAATAACGATCATTTGGGGGAATTTACCTTAATTTAAGAGAAATACTGACAGGCAACAAATAGGGGGAAATGAGAGATTTCGCTTCTCTAACAAGCTCACTCAATAGGTCACCTGTGTAAGCTGTTATTACATAATATAATAGCCCTTGAACAAGTTCAGGTAAAATGCGTGCTGGTGCCATCATCTTTTGATGGAATGAAGCTCGGCCGGGGAAACCTTGAGAATAGAACATTTTAATGTGTTTAATCCTGAAAATGGTTTTAACCCAACCCATGATCTCTACCCAAATACTAAACATGTAGTTTTTATGCCTGAACTCAGATTAACTGCAGATGAAAATAAAAGTCAACAGCAGCTGAAATTTAAACTAGTCCTCAACAACAGTCGACCTTCTAACCTGGCTTCTCGAGGGACATTCAAAGCTCTTTTTTGGATGTTAGCTGCCTTTTGTTCCCTTCTCTGTCCAGATGATCCCACACTTCCAGGCTCTGGGTAGACCAATCCATGACTGATAGTGTTCCATTGTGGGTTTTTCTATCCAGGTATGCTTTTACTGCATTGGCAACGTGTTTCATTGACATTTGAAAACATTACGTTACTGCCAATCATTTTATTACACTGGATCAAAATCCAAGGGCACTTTTCTACAGTCATATTTCCATCGATTTTGATAAGATGGCTAACACCACTGATTGGAGTGCAGCTCTTGTGATATGTTTTACAGATCAGTATAAACACAGAAAGTTGTACCACAATACCGTACATACTGACAAAGATTTAAACCAGCAAGAAAATCTAATTTCACCAGACCTGATTTTAGTCTAGTGTAATTTGGCATATCTTAGCCTTTTCTCCCTGTTTCCTTCCACTGATACATTTCTCGTGAAGCTTCAATGAACAGTAGATGGATCAACTGAAGGGCCATATGCATCTCTCAGGTTCGTCTACTGTAGATAGTTTTTTTAGACCTGCCACGTCTTCTTTGGTCCTCTACTTGTCCACTTTCCTCAAAGCAACATTGTGGTGCACAAATACAATTTTATGCCCATCAGACTGTTACCTTTCGACTAAGAATGAGTGAGAAAGCAGCCAATGTCCAAAGATAAAGACTTCCAGAAAGCCAAAAGAAGTGTTGCTCAAGACCACTTAAATACAAGGTAATACAAGCTAAATACAAAGAAATGAGAGGTGGCACTTTACTGTAGATAAAAGAAACAAATAATTTAGATTGGAGAACATCAGCCACTCAGCAACCAGGCTGCTTCTCTTGGTTTTGACTTTAAATCACATAAAAAAAATGCACTATGCATTGTGAAATAGGTAAAGCCCACCTGTTTCCTCCCACTCCAGCCACATATAAGAACCTCAACCTCCTTTCCTTAACTCCACCTGACTTGCAGGATATATCACTTTGTACAAAATTTGCATGTATTTTGGTGTCAAGAAGGCAATCGGAGGAAGACAGATGCTTTCACGTCCTCCCATCTCCACTGAGAGACAGACAAGAGTGGTTTCCAGTCCTCCTCCTCCTCCTCCACCTTCTCACTGAGAAAATAAAAAGCAGGATAGTGCAAGAAGAAAGGAAACCCTTAGGGATTTCGCTCCATCTTTCACTTCTGTGTCAGTTTCTGCCTCCTCCTTCACTCTCTTGTCTCATTCTCTCAGGCTGAACCTTTCCTGGCTCCTATATTCTCTTTTATCATTCTCTTCGTCCTTACCCTTCCCCAGTTTTGTCCTCTTCTCTCATTCTCTTTGCCCTTACTCTACAAGAGTTTCTTTCCCTTTTCATCTCCATCCTAAGTTTCTTTCTCTGCTTTCTTATCTGGTCACTCTCATTCACCACAAGTCCAGGCCCACCAATGCTGCTGCGTGGCTCAAAATAAATTACTCTTCACTCTGAACTGAATCAAACATGTGGTGTTGAAAATTCTGGCTATGAAAGAATTAATGGATTTCAAATGCATGCATTTATTTATTTATTTATTAATTTATTTATTTCAAAGATTGTTCAAGCAGTCATAGAGAAAAACATTTTAAGGACTCCGGCAAAAGCTTTAGCATCTTGGCCAAGTGTCTGCAGAAGACATATAGGATTCCAAATGGTTTCTGGGCTGTCATGAGTTTAATACTCTGGTGGAAGATAAAGTGAAGCGGTCAAAGGCTGACTGACACTGCACCCGTATGCCAGCCAGCTGATATCTTGGAGAAATCAATATGGCGGCGAGGTCAGCAAGCAAAGATGAGGAAGACAAATGTTCAAGTCAGTATTTCCCCCCCACCCCAAACAAAGATCATTCAGCACTGTAGGAAAACACATTTGAGACAAGGCCAACAACTTTTACCCTCTAATACACACAGAAAAACCTCGGCCACGTTTTTAGGTACATAAAGACCCAGGAAAAAAAAACTTCACGGAAAGTTTGTGAAGACTATATTGTACTGCACGCTATAGTAGCCCGCGCGTTCAGATCATAAAGTATCGATTGGAGCTTGCAGTGAGACAGCAAGACGGTTGACATAATAGCAGGTTTCAAGCAGCATAAATGATGTTCAGTGGTGCCCTGGCCCTAATTGATATCCCTTGTTGCCAAAATGTCAATAAATTTATTGCCAAGAGAAAAAATAAATTAGTGGTTTACTTATGATGCTTGGCTGCTTCAGTTCACTCGAGGAAAATCAATTCTCATCCCTAGCTGGGCTTACTGACGCATTACAGACAAATCCTCATCAAATCAAAACATGCATGGTCACTGAATATTGGCATTTGAGGCACTGAGAAAAAAAAAGAAGGTGCTGCGTGCCCTGGGTTTTCCGAAAATATGACAGCAGTGACTCATTTCGTATTTATCCATGCTCTGCTTGACAGATCTATGTGACCTAGCTGCGCAATAATTCCGAGTCCAAGTCAAAGAGCTAAACAGCCAGTGGCACATTGACTGCACCTCTGGGTAAATACTAACTGCATTTAAATGTTTTCTGTCAAACAAGGTCCATAAAGCACACTGGTTAAATCAAATTTACAACATTAAAAGTTTTCCCGTATTTAAAAGAAGTATATTTAGGACAAATCTCAAAGGTTGGACTCCAAAGCAGAATAGGAGTGTCTGACACAAATGTATCTACTTCTAAGATGCAAATTGTGGTCTGGACTAGGGTTGGGCGATTGGACGAATATATCGACTACTGACGATGGGCTGAGCCTATCTTCGATAGTTTTTACGAGGGCCATTTATTTATTTATTTGCCCACGAGTACGTTTGCTAATAATGATGGACCTAATAGAAGCAGTCAACAAAAAAGTAATAGTTTTAACAGCACCCTCTTTCATCTGCGAGCAAATGCACCCTCCTCAGAGTGCGCCCAAATGCACTGATTCATTTACTCATAACAGAAAGAAAGAAAGGCAGTAGCCTCAGAAAAAACATTCGGATGGTGGACACGTACATGCTCATGCAAGTTAGTCGTGTTTGAGTCCTTTGCTTATACTATACGTCTGAAAAAAGCCAAACAACATTTTTAAGTTATATAAGTGACCTATTTATCATGTTTAACCTGAGTAGCGAAAGACAGTGTGGGGTTTAAAAATGAAGTGCCGGGAGTTCGCTGTTTTTGCCGGTTCTATTTGAACTTGAACCCCCGGCTAGCTATCGAGCTGGTGCGTAACACACATCTCCGTCTCGCTCGGAGCATGTTTACAAATATGTTATGTTTTGATAAACCGAGCAGATATTTGAAGTTTACACAGCTACATTCTCACCTGAAAATATCTTAAAAGTTTATTTTGTGACCCAGAAAGAGTAATAAGAGTAATATAAAAACTAAGTAGCTGCCGCCGTTGTTGAAAACTGGAATTGGCTAGGCTGCGCTATGAATTCTGGGATATGGTGGGCCACGAAAGATGCACCTGATACATCCTTCAAATCTGGGGAAAAAGAGGACACATTTACAGGAAACTTACATTGCCCCGCCCCGCGCAGTTGGAAAATTTTTACATTCCTAGTCTGGACTCCAGAGTGGATATAGACAATCATCGCACTTGCAGTTTTGGTAAATACTGCATTAGCTTTCTGCGAGGTGTGTTGTAAAGCTGCAACCACACATCCTCTTTAAAAAAATCGTCTTCTCAACTTAACTGTAAATGCAAGTTTTTTAACCACTCTTAAAGAAGTAATGCCTCAAAAAGGCCCTCTGTATATAGAACACCCTGGAAGCCAATTACAAGCTTCAAACTTAACTTAACTGGGAGCTTTGTTGCGTGTCTCAAATCTCTCATTTCCTGTCAGTGCTCTACTGTCACTGTAAGGTGAGAAAAGATCCAAAACACTAAACCAAAAATACAAAAGAAGACACAAAACCTTTTACTAAATGTGTCCTAAAATTCACGGTGTAAAAGTTGTGTTAAGATACCACAGAGAGAGAAAAAGTGTGAATAATAGCGATTGCATATTAGAAAAATACATTTTTCATGCATTATTAACAAGTTGATCCATAAAGTTAATTTCCTGTTTTGTTTGAAGCCATTTGGATAATATGGTAAAACTGTGGATTTGGCCAAATATCTGACTGCTGTTCTGCTCACTTTTAAACAGTGTAACCAAAACCAAACAACACTTTTAATTTTAGACTAAGTCACACCGTCACTCATGCTGTCTTCATTCCTGCCACACATTGGCTGACTAGAAACACAGATAGGAAATCGCCATAATGACATGTTAAGTAAATACACCCCAAAGGTGACAAACGTGCATTTTCTGTAGAGCGGAGCTACTCGGAAGAAAAACTCATGAAGAAATACAAGCAGCACGTCTCCTGAGAAAACTGCCAGCTGAACTTTTCAAGCAGCATTAAAGGTTTCCACACTTGTTGGTTTCTGCACCGGTGAGATTTCTTTTAGTGAATAATAGTTCTACCATCTGTTGCCAACCTCCATTACTTTGTCACAAGATTAAATGACTCTTCACATCCCCTGGTGTTTAATTTAGAAGAAGTTCATTTACCAACCAGGCTACTTTTTCTGATGTTCAGGAACAGTGGGTTGACTCCCAGATGCGACTGGAACATACTCACACTGCATATTTGTCTCATCTGTACAGCCAAAGTCTCATCTGAGAGCAGGTCCAATTACTCATATGCAAATCAGCCTATGACATAATCTGATGACTTAATACTTGTTTTCTAGCAGGCAGCAGATACTTTCTTTAAGACAGAGATGGCAGCACAAATTGGCCTGTCACTCATGGTGTCTTCAGTCTTGCCACTGACGGATTACTGTATGCACTGTCTGGACACAAGCCCAGCAGCCCAAGAGCTCAGGGGGCCAGAGAAGTGACTGTTCTTGTTTAAAAGTCAATTAAACTACCACTCAGATGCAAAATGACTGCAGATGTAAAATTGCTAGAAAGAGGTGGAATGACAAGGAAAGGATACAAAATGACTAAAGATGCACAAAGCGACAACAAAAAAAAATAACGTGACTGCTGAGACTAAAAATGACATCAAATATATTTTAAATGGCAAGAGAGCAATTCAAAAATGATTACAGAAACAAAATAATAACAGAGGTACAAAATGACTACAAAAATAGGTAAAATTACAGCAAACGGATGCAAAATGTCTAGATAGAGAGAGTCAGAATCAATAAAGAAAGATGCAAACTGACTAAAGGGACATAAAAAATAAGGGAATTACAATGAAAATGAATAGATACTGAATGTCTAGACAGAGGTAAATGGGCAATTATGCAAAAATATCAAAGAGGCATAGAACAATTTAACAGGTAAAATTCTATTTTAAGGATGCAAAATGACAAAGGAGACACAAAATGACTAAAAAATAAAATACAGTTGCATGAGAGGACTACAGAGAGGTGTGAAATGGTAATGAGTGGATGCTAAAATGCACTAGAGCAATAAAAAATGACTACTAGTGAAGGAATGCAAGGGCCTATGGGGACACAGAATGAGCACAGACAGATGCAAAATGTGAGAAAAAAAAACAAAGCAAATCACTGCTGAAAAGAAAAAACCCAAAGTAATAAGTAATAAGGGTAATAAGGCATGTGACAGTGGATGGATACAAAATGAGACCGGCAGCTCAAAGTGATTTAAGACGTAAATAGCAAAAGTAAAAATAGCCACAAATCATTTTTGGTATATTGCTCCTGCACATCTTAATGAATGATTGTGGCCACAACGTTCACTTTCTCCACATTTGTCATTCTTAAATCCAGCGGTTTCACACAGTCATGAGAGCCCATCAGCCAAACTGCCTGCACGGTAGCGCGCTGTCCCTGCACGCTTCCCGAAAACGCCTTCACAAGGTGATTG
The DNA here is from genome assembly GCA_015108515.1 of Hemichromis elongatus. NCBI lineage: Eukaryota > Metazoa > Chordata > Actinopteri > Cichliformes > Cichlidae > Hemichromis > Hemichromis elongatus. The sequence continues at coordinate 4,106 of VUQR01024887.1, read as the reverse complement.
GGTCTGCTTTACTTGCAGAGGCTTCGCTCCCCGGTACTCTCATTGATTGTTTTCTCCTGGCTTGGTAAAGAGATGGCAGTCAATACAACCCCACAGTGACGTCAGGGTTCACGTAGATGAGGGTCTCCTGGGCTTATCAATTAGAACTTAAGAATGCAGTCGAGGATTTCATTTGTAGCCTAAGCTGTTATTAGTAACGACAGGTGGGTATTGAATGTGGCGCAACGCAGCGCCGGAGAAAATTGTGATAAATGACAGAGACGATGCGCGCTCTCTCTCTCTCTCTCTCTCCCTGAAGACAGCTACTGGTTGTTAGGACAGGAGGAAATGTGCGTGTGCGGCTCCGGCTGGGAAAGTGCCGAGAAAAGGGGATTGGGGAAAAGTAAAACTTTCAAAAGCTTTGACGCCTACTCTGCAGCGCATTCACCACGCATCTAAAGCGAACCACGCGCCCGTACTCTCTGTGTTCTGAGACACGCACTCAGCCACATCTGTTTACCTTATGGTCGATGATGCTGCTGTATCCCTGGAGGACCGGGGGGTGAGGCTTGGCGACCCCGACGGAGGCTTCTGTGGGCCGCCGCAGCTGTTCATGCTGCCTGATGCGCGTGTCGTTGGCGTCTCTGGAAGCGCCGTTGAAGCTGCCGTTGTACACAAGGAACAAGCTGGCGCACAGAAGAAGCACGAGAAGCACGGCTACCCCATGGCGCTGACACAAAGACACAAGCAGATGCGGACAAATTGGCCCAGTTGCACCGGACAGAGTATAACCTGCACCTAAGGACTTCATGCCAGATGAGCGGCAGCAGCAGGCGCTGGTTTGTCAGTAAAAGCCTAACTTCCTGTAATGCATGTCACGTGCGAACAAAAACTTAAAAAAAACACAGCTTTTATCAACCTATGATAAGGGCACGGCTGGTGTTAATGACGCTGTCAGGCTGTTAATTATCTTCTTTACTTAGTTTGCATGGATGAATTTTAATTATCAAGTGCGTTGAGGAGCACATGTGTATTATAATTTACATTAGGTGCCACACCTCAGAGGACACCAAGAGCGTTTAAGTAAAAGTTGTATTAAAAAAGAAAAATAAATCACCTCTATGAATTTACGCCGACTGTACACGAACAGGATAATCAGCTCACGGCACTTTCATTTTGTTTTCCTTCCTGTCTTTCTTTAAAAAAAATAGTTTACAATTAATACTTATAAGTTAATACTGAAAGCAACACGGATATTGTTCACTTTCTTCAATGTATCCGTATTAAACGGAGAAAAATCAAGCATCCCGTGCGCTATGCTGTAGTGGAGCTTTAGTGCCAAACAGAGCGCACAGCTGGACGCCCATTGTTCTGATCCTAATCTTTTGATCCGACACTGTACGCCACAGCGGCGTTTTGTCGATTATAGCGCACTTCACGGAACAATGCTGGATTTAAAAGCGAGCACAAACAGTTTGACTGCGGGGTTACATGGCAAAACCCTTTACCATAGGTGTCTTCATTTTGCGGCGCGCTGTCTTATCGCTGCGGTTCAGTGCGTAAGGCTCCACTTTCACTCATGGTCCAGCGTCATCTGCTCGCCTCCCGAATGCACTCCAGTCCGTCCGCGCTGTACCAACCCGCTTGCCTCTGCCCGTGTGTCTTCAAACTGGAGCCCCAGAGCAATTCATACAGAGGAGACCGCGACAGATGTTCGCTGTTGTACCTCTGCTGGGTCTTAACGCCCCCCGAGTTCTTTAGGAGCCGGTGAGTGGAGGCGCAAGGTTTTTAATTAAACAGACTACCTGCAAAAGAGTGATAAGACCCATTTGCTAAACGTTATTTCCTGCTGAGCCATATTTGATGTAAATCTGCGCGGTTAAGCTGTAGTACAGTAAGCCCACGCTATGCCATCTTTTGACGTCTGCTGCATTATCCATGGGATGGATTATAGAGACAAGAGAAGTTATGGCTCTACAGTGCAGACTTTATCTGGCACAACACCCTGAATGTCTGTCACTCAGTGGTGAAATGTTACCACGTGTTCACTCGTGCTCTGTGTTTACGTTCAAAATGCATTGTACTATTTCAGTTTTTAGATCTCCTCATACTTCCACTGTAGATTCTTTAGATTGTACTCCAGCCTGCAAAAAATCCCATTTATCACGTGCTTCATTTAGAAATTAAGATCTTAAGGCAGTGTTACTTATTAAACTACTCCATCAAACAAGCTGCACAGGTTACTGCGCCAGCAATGAGGTCTAACTATGAAAAACTCCTTTTTCTATAATCGTGAAGGACGCTTTTTAATTAACAGATAGGGGATGTCTGCAGGAATGATACACTGCTTAAAAAATAAAGAAACAATTGATCAACAGTTCATCCAGAATTAGTTAAACAACATGTAACTAATTCTGTTCAATTTTAGGGAAATTGGTCTGTCCAATTAGAAACCAACAAGCTTTGATGCAAATTAAAGTAATGGTGGGTGCACTGGACAGGTGTCAGATAAACTCTTTTGTGTGAGGAGGAACACAAGGAGCACAGTTGGATGCCTTCAAACTAACCTCCAGTGGAATACTCAGAGGCTTTAATGAGGACCTGACCTCCTTGAGTTGGACCTGTGCTCACAGCCCAGCACCTTGCAGTGTGCCTAGGATTCACCAGAGAACACCAGAATTGGTGCCCTGAAAACAACATGGAAAATATTACGTTCCCTGCACATGTATGAAGGGAATAGGGCAGCAGTAGTGAACCTTTTAGTTCTGGTGTTCTCTGGTGAATGCCAATTGAGCTGCACAGCACTCGTGTATAAGCACAGGTACCACTGAAGGATATCAGGCCCTGATATCACCCTTATGGAGTTGGTTTCTGGCAGTTTGGTCAGAATAAGTAACCCATTGGAGGTAATTTTGTGAGACTTTGGCTGTATTTCTCCCATTTCTCTTCACACAAAGGAGAAGACACCAGTCCTGCTGGTGTGCTCGTGCACTTCCACGTGACTGCCTATTTCCCAGTATCACCTCCATGCTCTACAGACTGTACTGGGAGAACCATATAATTTATAGCAATTATAAATCAATTTGTTTTAAGATTCTCTGGACTGTATATGTCTTTGAAAACAATCAGAGGGCAAATGGCACTGTTTCTTTTGGGCACATCATAAGACCTGTGAAAAAAATCGTTACCAGCTAGTTATATTTTTAGGATATACCAATAAAGTAGAGAAATAAAGAGATTCATGGACCTGCTTTAATATTTCACACTACTATAAACAGAGGCAGTCATACATACAGGGCAAGTCCACTCGTACATACATATACATATCATATAGAAAGAAATATAAGGAAACTAGTAACAGCAGAAAAAAATAACTTGTGCAAACCAGATGAAAGACAAAAAAACATCATTCATAGAGAGGGATTTAAAACAGGGAATGGAGTGAGCTCTTCAGCTTCATCCATACTACTGGTGCCATACACCCGGAGAAGGTCAGACTTCTTTATTCAGAACCTGAGTTTTGGATTAACTGAAAGCAGCACCTTGTGCTGCCTGAGAATTTCATTTTCATTAATTATTAACAGGTCAAAGATGTTTGCTATGTGCTCATCTAGTCCAAACCTCAAAAAGTGATCTATGAAATATATTAAAGTTTTCAAATATACAGTCAGCTGATGTAGTAGGACCAAAACAGATGCCATGCAGTTACCTCCCGCAGATGTGGTTTGAAGTCTTGCAGCGTCTACTAACAGTCACATTCAGACAGAAGGATAGGTTTAAAAAATATTCATGATTTAAGAGCATTTTTCACTTCCATCAAGTCAGCAGCAGAGGAGAAGATGGTATTTGAGAGATGTTTTTTTTCTGGAATGAAAGAATCAACTCAAGGATCTCAAGGATACGGCCTCAGATATTTCCTTTTCTTCTTATGGTCACCATTTTGATTTGCTGAAGTGAAAACAACTTCATTAACAAAGGGCAGCAAGACGCAAAAAAAAAAAAAGAAAAACAAAAGAAGAATGAAGCTGCTTTTTTTTAAATTAAAGATGCTATACGGATCTGTTTTAAGGTTTAAGGCATTTTTCTATCACATCTTTCTGAATAATGGGGAAATGTCTAAAATACAC